>JAEAOA010002337.1:1740000-1790000 GCA_016746295.1 Potamilus streckersoni | reverse complement strand
CACCTCCTCCGTGTTATATAGTCTTCACTGGCTACCAATTCTATTTAGAATCAAAAACAAAATTTATTCAGTATTCTTCATTTCATTTAATAGCTCCGGTCCAATATATCTATCTGACCCCAACAATGTGTACTCCACATCTAGAAACTTACACTCCTTTTCCGACACTTGTTGATGCTATAAGGTTTAACGCAATTCTGCAGCACAATATAAGATATACATGGCTGCCAGTATAAATGGTGGAGAAAGAAGCCGGTAAAAGCCCAGAATAAACCACTGACCTACGAGACGCTACTGGTAAGTATTCTCACATACCCACATTGGCTGTGCCCGAATCCACGCAGAAAAGGGTGAGATGGCAGTGATCCATACTGGTGAGCACTTTAGGGCCACTAGGCCTTTGGTGGCCCTCCTTCTGACGCTTGTATTCTCATTGTCCCCCGTACTGAATATGAACGGATGTGAACAACGTTCTTTTGTGTATCAGGACGCACATATGTGTAATGAATTCCCATAGATCTTAGACACTGTGTTCTCATTTAAAAAGTGCTCATAACAATCAACTATTTTGGCTTCAAGCATAGACTTGAAGATTTAATCATATTTACTACATTAATTTTTTGTCAGCATATTTTTGCTTTGTAAATTTATTATGTTTATTTTTGTAAGCTTCTTTTTTAAATTTTTGCAGTGATATCTAGCATGCTATAGTTTAACTATATTGGGCACTATACGAATTCATTATTTTTATTATTATTATTATTATTATTATTATTATTATTATTATTATTATTATTATTATTATTATTATTATTATTATTATTATTATTATTGTACTTTCGCTTAGCATTCTAAATATGGCAACTGTAGGAATTATATAATTAAGTTACTGAGTGCTGTTAGCATATCAACTATAGCTGACTTCATACCTTTTATAGAATAGTGAAGTTGATAAATATACATGTGCATTAATGTGCTAGAACTGAACACTATAAACTGATAAAATAATTCTAATATGTTTCGATGTGGGTATGCTAATAAGTGAACAATATATTGACACGTAAAGAACTTTAAAATATCCATACATACTTAGATCTACAAAACTAATTATTTCACATGCCCTTTATCTGCATCATCATGGTGAAAGAGCAAATGATAACATGTTGGAATCAGAAATAGGATATTGTAGAGTCATATAAAAAATATAATTAATACAGTTGAAATCAAATATGGGATCTATTACAATTAATTACAAGTAGAAACGAAAATCTTCAAAAGACATGGCAGTTAAGGTATTGGCAATTGTTGGTACATGACATTTATGATACTGTTTCATATATTTTCACTTATGACTCCAAAAGTTTTTGTTGCGCAGACCAAGATCACCTGCAACCTAATGCACCAGCAGATCTTGTTCTGTGCAGTTTCCTATACGTAATCAGTAGAACAAATAGCATAGACGAAGATCTGTATGTGCAGTATGCTATGGCATACCAAGATCTTTGTTGTTTGCAGGTTCACTCGACAGATAAGGAGTGGATAGAGTACCATGATCGTTTTTAAACAAAAGCAGGTTTTCGATCTGAATTAGAGTGCTTTGGTCGCTTAGTGGTTTAATTATCCGCCTCAGATGCAAGAGGTCGCGGGTTTAAACTCTGACCAAGTCATACCAAAACCTTAAAAATATGGTACATCCAGTTGCCTTGCTTGGTGCTCAACATTACGAGGTTAGTGTTAGGACTGATTCACCTGGTCTTAGGATAATGCGACTGGGTGGGACATGATGACGCATGTCAGCGGCATCATACAAAAGTGCTATATATCAATATAAACTGTCCCACTGCAAACATCGTGGTGATATGACTGAAAAATGATTAAATGTTTATTGCAAAGCGAAAAACACATGCACAAACACGCACACACGCAAAATCCTATGCAATTTAGGCTACAATGAGTAGTAGTTATGACCATTGTTTTCATTATATTACACTTAAAGCTACGTTGAAAGTACTATCAGAAAATACCATAGCATATTTGAATCACATAACAAGATATTATGATCAACTGGTATCGGTAAATCTCTCTCTCTCTCTCTCTCACTCTCTCTCTCTCTCTCTCTCTCTCTCTCTCTCTCTCTCTCTCTATATATATATATATATATATATATATATATATATATATATATATATATATATATATATATATATATATATATATATATAAATTTTACGCAATCTTGAAAAATGTGATTTATACGTTCAGTGTTTTTACGAGCTTCATCAATGTGTTGAAAACGTGGCATTCAAATCTTTGCGTAGGAAAGAAAAGCTGGATGCACTGTTTTATTTGTGTAAGTATCAGATGATATCTTTTTATATCCTCGTCATTGTGTTAATCACAAAGGTGCGAGTTTAAGTTTTCCCAATACTATTTAATTGGCAGACATTGAATGTTTTGCCATTCCCTGCACAATACTACGCAAATGTAATGATTGTCTCATATATTAAATTCCCTAACTTTAGAAAATCACACGTGATATGACATTGGAAAGCGAGAATGGTAAAGGTTTACCTGCCTTGACAGTTTTTGCACTGACCATCGAATATTTAAAGAATGATCTTCTAGAAAACCTGAACAAGGAGACAATGGATGACCTGGACAGAAGTCTGATTCGTTGGGTTCTTACAGTTCCCGCCATATGGGATGAATCTGCCAAACAGTTCATGAGAGAGGCTGCAGTTACGGTAAAAACAATTTCTAAATGACATAATACTAATTCGATAACGGCTCGAGTAGGTAATATGGAAAATCTAAAAATGTAACAAGAGAATGAAATATCTTGAGTATTAATTAGTCTGCAAAATAAAAATAATACCTGAAAACATAACATAAGGAGGTCTGTAAAACTCGGCAATCAATAAAAAAAAAATGATTTAAAAGAACTACAAGGGGTGAAAGAAACGAAGACATTACAGTTGATAGTAACACCTGTACAACACCAGTAAACACGGGAGATACAGAATAATGTATGAAAATGTTTAAACGATCATTTTAAAGATTTAGCAGTTTTTATTTAACTCACGTGTTATATATATATATATATATATATATATATATATATATATATATATATATATATATATATATATATATATATATAAAGATGTTTGTATATATGTGCGTGTATGAGGCGATGCAGCAAACATGAAGAAATAATGTACCAATGTCAGATTGATTGGCATGTAAAAATAAAATAGGTACCAAGCAATAACTCAAAACTACATTTCTAACTGCATAACAATGCATAAACAGTACAACGTATGGCTTAAGAAACAACAAACAAGCATAACGGTTGGGGTTTGATTGAAAATGGTGAATGAGCTTTAGACAGTGTAATTATTTTATTTCATAAAGAATTATAAATTTGCATGGACTGCATCTTTCATTGGCAACTAAAATATTAATAATCTGGCTCTCCATTGTACAGGCTGGAATTCCGAGTAATCAGCTGACACTAGCTTTGGAGCCGGAAGTCGCTTCCTTGTATTGCACCAGAATTCCTTTAGTATCAACATATAACGCCGAGTCGTGTCCATTACTTCCAGGAACAACGTTTATCCTCATAGATGCCGGAGGTAAGTCTCCTTAACATTTCATATCTTTCGTGATCATGCAGAACGAATGTGGTATGAAATTTATGTTCATTAATATTAGAAATGTGAACAAAATCCATATCTGTTCAGATTGGATGAGTGAGGCATAAAGTTATTGTTATTAATTTCTGTTCAATCGTCTGCATCAACAGATTATGCAGACTTTCAGTTGTAATGAACACATGTTTACGAAAATCAATTCCTTTGTTCTAAGATAACCGCACTTTAATTGAATATAAAATCCAAGATGAGAATTTTCAAAGTTATGATGTAGCCAATCAAGATATATATATATATATATATATATATATATATATATATATATATATATATATATATATATATATATATATATATATATATATATATATATATATATATATATATATATAGATGCAATAAACTGACGACGAACAGTACGAAACTAGTAATCAACTAGCCTAAGCGCTTTCGACTCTTAATGAGTCTTTTTCAAAGGCAAATACAAAACATAGTTACGACAAACAAATAAACACAAAAACGTTGTGTTTGTAAACCTCTACATTTCTGTCTTCACATGTGCTAAAACTATAAATACAACCAGCTTGTATAGACTAGTTGCGGAAACTGAAAACGTTGTATAATTCCCTAAAAGTCTACTTAAAGGTAGACTTTTAGGGAATTATATAACGTTTTCAGTTTCCGCAACTAGTCTATACAAGCTGGTTGTATTTATAGTTTTAGCACATGTGAAGACAGAAATGTAGAGGTTTACAAACACAACGTTTTTGTGTTTATTTGTTTGTCGTAACTATGTTTTGTATTTGCCTTTGAAAAAGACTCATTAAGAGTCGAAAGCGCTTAGGCTAGTTGATTACTAGTTTCGTACTGTTCGTCGTCAGTTTATTGCATCTATTTTAATTAATCCCTGACACACGTGATCCCTTGGTGGATCCAGTACGCTTGAGAGGGTTGTTATTCGCCATATGATTTGTATTCTTTATATATATATATATATATATATATATATATATATATATATATATATATATATATATATATATATATATATATATATATATGATTGTCGTTCGCTATACAATATTATTTAAAATACTTTGTCATTACAGGCGGCACCATCGACATTATTGCTCATGAAGTAATGAGTGACGGATCACTTAATGAAATACACCGATCAAACGGTGGTGCATGGGGTGGTACAGAAGTTGACAAGGCATTTTTTTGTTTCCTTAATGATTTCTTTGGAAGGTCTGTATACGATAATTTTAAGCAGAAACATATGGATGATTATCTTTTCATTTGTCGGGATTTTGAACAGAAGAAGAGAAATGTTGAACCACAAAGCTCCTCGAGAGTAACAATCCGTGTACCTGGCTCATTAAATGAACTTTTTGAAAAGCAGGATGAACAAAACCTAGCAGCATCCCTAGAATCAAGGGGCAAATGGTCTGAAAGAGTAGCACTTGTGACTGACAAGATGAGACTGGAGGCAGATATTATGAAAAGTTTTTTTGGCGACGTGTTGCAAAAGACAAGAGACCATCTCCAGTTATTATTCAGCAATGATTCGTTGAAGAATGTAAACATAATTATGATGGTTGGTGGATTCTCAGAATCAAACATGTTGCAGGAAATGGTACGAACTATGTTTCCTACAAAGAAGGTTATTGTACCGACACAGGCCGGTCTTGCTGTTCTGAAAGGAGCCATTTTGTTTGGCCATGACCCAGCAGTGATCGGACACAGGATATGTAGGTTCAGCTATGGTGTCAAAACATCTGTGAAGTTTGTAAAGGGCGTACACAGAGAAGACAAGAGAAAGACTGTCGAAAATGTAGATCTCTGTGTGGACATATTTGATATCCACGTTCACAAGGGCCAAAGTGTAAAACTCAATGCAAAACAAATACCGATAGTATATAAACCTCAGAGGCCCGGCCAAAAGAATATCAGTTTCGAGTTTTATTCCTCGAATGAGTGTAATCCCATGTATATAACTGATGAAGGATGTAGAAAACTGGGAAAAATCACCGTTGATGTCCTAGAAGATACAACGATGGAAAATGAAGTTGAAGTCAGTTTCAAGTTTGGTGGGACAGAAATCCAAGTGGAAGCCAGAGACAAGAAAACAGGAAAAGCAACAAAGACGAAGATTGATTTCATTTAAGAGACTGGTTTTTATGTACATTTAATTTCAGAAATTGATACTGAAATACTTTGTTTGAAGCTATGAGATTTACAACTAAATGATGCATTTAAAAATAATATCACTGCCTGAATAAATTAAACAAATGATAAGATTCTTTATTGCAGTGGCTTTACTGGGGGTCGGTGTTGCGGACCATACTTGGCGAACCACCAGAGGGGGTGACACAAAAATGATTTGACAAAATGTTTGCATTTTTGCTCAAGAAGTGGTTTCATGGAGTTACCATGAGTTACCGCACTAGATGACACAAACCCTAACGATGCCACTGCTTTTATATATGAGGTTCAATTACTTTACTTCAAACATGGGCATATTTTAATGAGATAAAAAAACCTAATCGTATGATTAGCGATAATTTCAATTCCTAAATGCAAAAGTTTGACATGCATAAAACTATATACGCGACTGCTGTGTGGATTAAACAATGGTACTGCAGAGCGCCTTTACAGATTCGACACCCAGCTATACAAACATTATTTCTCACGTAAGGTACACGACAGCCGTAAGGATATCATTAATGAAATTAGAACTACACATATCAGAGGCAAAATAATTGCATACCTGTCAGTATCAATGTGACAATGTAAGTGTATGATGTTAGTTTGGAAAGATATTATTTTCTAGTGAGTGCTATCACTGTGGTTATAAGTTTTGATAATTATTTTCCACTCAGAAAGAGCTAACTGTGTACATGTATACCAAAATATAATAACCCTAAGTATAACATCTAATTATAAAATCCTTGTCGTTTCTAAATGTATGTTTCCTATTTGTATTTCGTTAGCTCTTATATTTCATAACACAGTCTCACAGTGTCACAAAATCATTCTTTAGAACCGGCTACATTGCTTAAACCGTGGATACAATTCTAATTGAAATGTTTATGTATCGTATGCATCTGTCATATTCTTCATGTCAATACAACTTTGAATAGCTTTGAAAATGTTCTAAGAGATGTGCAATAAAGTGTTTGATTTAAAAGACCGATTTAGCTGCAGTAGCCAGCTCTGCTGCTTCCTTGTGGTTTAATATTAAACATATGCGGGTTCTAATAACGAGAACTTTGGACATCCACTGATCAGATCGATGATTTCCAAACAACACCAAGCACAACAACAATACTACCACTATTGCTGCTACTATTACTGTTGCAATTACTACTACTGCAATTACTACTAATTCTAATACTAATAACAATAACTATAACAATTTCATTGTAAATATACGCCACTGATTTATATAAAGATTACTTGACATATACCACTCAGTCAATTTAACAATAATGCTAATAAGTGTAAAAATTGGTTTCAATTTCAACCTGCCCATGGAACATGTGTGACACAGGGTTTTGTAAGTAACAATAACAAAATCTTTCAAGTGGTTTAGTTTAGAAATTATAATAACTTTAGGTAGATATTTATATAATATGTATACAGTGTGTTATCATTTACAAACTCAAATACAGGAAGAGACATTTGGTGCATCACAGCCTTGTGCACGTAATAGATGTGTTTTGGAGGGCAAGGAAAACGGAAGGAGCAAGGCTCTTTTGTGATCAAGTCGTCATTGACAGAAAACCATACATATACGTCTCCGTGTGATGGCCTATTACACTGAAAAGTGTATTGCTTATCCTGAAATAAAATATACATAAAAAGAAACATGATTTCTGGCCAAGGAAGAGCAAGAGAAACAATCAATACCGACAAAGAACAAAAAGTACTAATTTGGATGTCTACATTATTCAGAAAAATTATCTTTACTGTACGCTGCTTTTATTTACTGGTTGCTAATTTTATCGTAATTCACAGATTTACACATTTATACATAACTCACAGATTAAAGAGGAAATGCGACATTTAGACATTGTGTTTAGTAGCGTACCATACGCAACAAGTTGTAACTCTCTTATTAACGAAATAAATTGTCATTCTGACCTTTCCTTATATAAACCGTAGTAGTTTAAATAAACCAAACTAGTTGAAATAAATTAATCCTTCCTACTACATTCTAAATACGACAAAAATGACTCAGCTAAAACTATTTTTAATATATAAATGAATTTTCCTAATATAATTCTAAAACAATCAACCTTAACCTAAAAGCCTAAAACACACATTTAGGACCAGGATGAGGGTCATATAAATAGAACGTCCATCAAACTACAACAATTTTGTCAAACGTTTAGAACCGATGCTGTACCTAGCAGTCAAACACAGCAAATATACTTGCCCTACATGACAATAGGCATGATGACCCCAAGTCTATCTATCTATCTATCTATCTATCTATCTATCTATCTATCTATCTATCTATCTATCTATCTATCTATCTATCTATCTATATATCTGTCTGTCTGTCTGTCTGTCTGTCTGTCTGTCTGTCTGTCTGTCTCTCTATCTCTGTCTGTCTGTCTGTCTCTCTATCTCTGTCTGTCTGTCTATCTATCTATCTATCTATCTATCTATCTATCTATCTATCTATCTATCTATCTATCTATCTATCTATCTATCTATCTATCTATCTATCTATCTATCTATCTATCTATCTCTCTCTCTCTCTCTCTCTCTCTCTCTCTCTCTCTCTCTCTCCCTACCTATCTATCTCTCTCTCTCTCTCTCTCTCCCTACCTATCTATCTATCTATCCGTGTCTGTCTATCTATCTGCGTACTTAGTCGTGATGGTATATGGGCTGGGGCGTGCATGCAATGCGAAGGGTGCCGATTACTCGCGGACCTGGGTTCGAAACTCGGTAGAATGCGAATTTAATTTCTCTAACCTGTAAGATAGTATTGTTAGAGAGAGAGAGAGAGAGAGAGAGAGAGAGAGAGAGAGAGAGAGAGAGAGAGAGAGAGAGAGAGAGAGAGAGAGAGAGAGAGAGAGGGAGGTTGTGAGTTAGTACTAATATCACCACACACACAAAGATCGATATCAATGGAATTTAAAACGTCACGAACACATATACACCTACATCCATGTGGTTACCATATAAAGAAAATTAAATCTTTTTTTCTTTCTGATGTGGCAAGACTGTTATAGTTTTCTTCGTATATAATGTATCCAAGTAAGCAATAAAAAAGACAGAGAATAAAGGTAGAGAAAATATGCTTAAATAATGGCGGAATAAAGACATCACTGATGTTAAATGTGAAATGCTTATTATCAACATTTGTCACTATTTCCAGAAGATAAAGAACACTTAAAAATAAATAACAATAGTTCTCACTATAAAGTTATGGTGGTATGCTTGATAGACCAGTTGGAAGAGCATTGGATTAGTAATCCATTGATTGCCGTTTCGATACTGTGAGGTGAGTTGGTGAAAGACACTTAGTCCTTGATTCTAGGGCATGCAAAAGTCAATGTTATGATGTAAGTGACATTTGAAACCAAGCAAACCTACAACAATATTATCGTTGTGAACCAAAGGGAGTATGATAGATTCATTTGTTTTGCGGTTTGTCTCCTAAGATCTACAGTTATGATAATAATTGATTGGTGAGAATGTTTCAGTAAGGTTGACGATATTACTATACGCAGCGATGATATTTTTAATGATCACGAGCAGACCTTAACACTTGCCATGAACTGATATAGCACAAGAATATTATTCGGTACAAATAATGCAATATGTTTATCTTTCAAGTTATATTGGCACTGTGTTAATCTTGTTTGTGATTTAAAAAACTAATTTACCCCATAGAAGCTTCCAAAACTTCAGTTTCATACCACTAAGACCATTTGTACTTTCTAGATGTACACAAATATAAATGAGATGATCTTTAAGTCGGAATACTTTGCATTCTATGGGACATAACCTATTTATACATTGGAAACAGTTACTCGACAAGTGTTCTCCCCTGAGAAACTGTACTTCTAATCAACCTTTGTTATACATGTATAATTGTGAGCTCAATAAGAAGTGGTTCATGACTCAAGTTAAGTTGCTGTTGTAATAGATTGACTCTTTGTTTCAGCATATTATAGACAATGCCTGGCTGTCCATATAACTGGAGAAGACTCAAGAAAACACTTTCAATAACTACCATCCCATTGGAAGCTACGGGCTTGCTTGCGTGCATATTGGTCGAACCTTAGATTCGAACCCACGTGAGAATCAGACTAAATTCCAGATATTACGATAGGGGATACATGGTCGAACCGTCACTCGCTTGATGCGCACTGCGTTTATCAGTCTCTCCTTTAGCCGTATATTTCCGAACAAATTTTGGCGCAAATTCGTTTCCGAAACTTTTCCTATGCTCTTGATCAATTAGTTGTTTATCAGCTTGAGGATGTTCTTTTCAAACCTTTTCAGACTTTTTGGCAGCAGCCTTTCTCAGGTTCGTACTCATCTGAATGTATGACACTATCCACCAGCGATGGTAGAAACACAACACCCGACAGATTCTCGACACATAAAGTCCTAACCAAGGATATATCTGCATGTTTTGTGCTTGTGGATACAAACTGAACATCCGGCACAGGTACAGAACCAGACTGGTACATTATCAATCTTGACGCATGGAAGTTTTGATTGTCGTCCACAAGTGCACACTGGTAATGGGACAACCGCTCTCAGGGCATCGACACTCTTCAGTGGCCAGTGGATAATTATTGCTATTGTGGTGAAGATCCTCTGATTATTCCAAGTAGGCTTCCATGTATTCGGCATTGTCTTCAACATCGACCGACTTGCTGTACAAATCCCTCCAAGGATACCACGTTTGATGAAGGAATGTTGATCGATGTTCGTAGGCGGTTCAAGATGATCTCAATTTTCGACAACACCATCTGCAATGGACCAGATGCGATGAAGTGGGTAGAGCAGGGACACATTTGTGTGCAAAGTAAAATCCAGATATTGCACACAAACACACACACACACACACACACGCTATTTTTTGTAATAATGCAAGGTGCGCCAAATCTAACCTTTTGAAATGATCCAATTATATCATTCCTGTTTGCATATCTTAACACAAATTATAATTCGTGCAACACATATGTATGTATGTATGTATGTATGTATGTATGTATGTATGTATGTATGTATGTATGTATGTATGTATGTATGTATGTATGTATGTATGTATGTATGTATGTATGTATGTATGTATGTATGTATTGACCTCTCCGGTGGCGTAAGTGGTTTGAGTGTCCGCCTCGGTATCCGTAGATCTCGGATTCGAACTGCGTCGGAGTCGTAGCAAGGATTTATAGAAATTTTACTAGTAGCTGCCTGACTTTGTTGAGGACTAAGCCGTTACTTTTAGGACTGGTCGGCCAACCATTCGGTGGTAAATGAAGCTACATGTCGGCGGCATGATTTTCCTGCAGTTTAAACTGCCACGATGTAGACATCGTGGCGATATGAGTGAAAAAATATTAAAGCTACGTTACCAATCTAAGTCTTAAATACAGAGAAAGACAGACAGACATATATACATTATACATATTAATGTCTCTAAACTATTTTGGCACCAACAACTTTTATTTCTTATTCTGCACAGCTCAATTATATATATATGTTGCTATGATTGGGTAAGTTTACTTACAATATATCAAAAGGTTGATTGTTTACAACAAATTTTATCTTATCAAATCAGCCTATCTGTAAAATATCATATAGTATTGGGATTATTCAATAAATACGATTGAAATTATCTAATCTTACTATATGGATGTAAAGGGTTTAGTCCTCAAAACTTCCATTTGTATTAAGTTTGTTATATATTAATCGAACCGTTTTTTTGTACTGGGTTAATGCTGGATACATGTCAACTTATGGTCCAGATGATATCTGGTTTTTCATTGATTGTATGTTCTGGTGTATAGAATTAGAGTTCTATAATGATCTATTATAGACGTCCTCTTTTAAAACTTTTCATTGTGTGATACTAGTTTATTTTAGATAAAGAATCTGCAGCAGCTCAGTTGGTAGAGTGTCTGAGTCGCAATTTAATGATCACAATTTCAGCTATATGATAGTCTACTTCTCTGTGTGATTTGGAAAGTCACTTATCCAACAATTATTGTTGCATAAAATAGCCCATTCTATGCTAAAATGGATGTAAAAACCACAAACGTCAAACACAATTTGTATGGTAGGTTGTCATATTATGTTATGCAATGTAATGTATCGCGTCTGCTCACCTTGGATGTTTAAAGGAGAAATTGGAAGGATAAATAAACATCAAAGCAATATATAAGATGGAGTCCAACTACAAAGGAAGTCCTGACGAATTTTGTGGAGACGAAACAGCCAAATAAGGGGCGCCTTATGGGTACCGGCTATGAAAAACGCGCAAAATGTAAATCTGATGTATCATTAGTATGATCAAATTGAACCCTTACATAGACAAATTTGATTTCAATTCCTCTTGTATACTATCGACATAAGACCCTTTTCTGACAGCAGAAAATGTTTACAAGAAATTCGTATAGCCAAGTTCGAGAAACACGTGACTAAAAAAGACAGAGAAGAACACATGCAGTACGATAATATTGTAAGTTTACATTTCGGCCATTACGTCCAATCTTTATACAAGGACTCGTTATGGATATTTGATCAATAGGAGATGGAGTCAACATAAGAAAGGAAGTCCTGACGATTTTCTTGTGGACAAAACAGCCAAATTATGGGTGCCTTATGGATACCAGCTTTGAAAGCGCTCAAATATGAATCAGATGTATCAATAGTTTGACCTCATTGAACCCTTATTTAGACAATCTTGCAAAGTATCGACCTAACACCCTTTCCTAACATCAGAACAATTTGAAAGGAAATTCCGTTTAGCCGATTTCAAGAAACTCGTGACGAAATAAGTCAAGTCGAGAAGAAAACATACTGTACGATTATATCGTGATGGTCACTTTATTCTATTTTCAATGGCTTGCGAAGCGTGGATCAAAGAATCAAAACTTGATGGGTACCCTTACTAATCTACATTGACGTCTTTGAAACGAATTTTTCCCACTTTACGAAGTCTTTCTTTAATCGATAATGTTTTCAATGTTGTACACGTCGTCATCTGTTTTGGTCACACTTTGTATCTTTGGTAAGTAAAACGTTCATTTCAACACTTCTCCGCTTATGTCTTCCAATTTATAGACGGGAGGATGACGGACACGAACACATTGGGTGACACGAGACAATTCGGTGATCCAGTTGGGTAAGTAACCTTTGTCAACACTCTACGCTTCTTTGAGACAGTCACAGTTGTGGTCACTTCGTTGTCGGGAGTCACTTATTGAGGAGCACGTACGGTGCCTCAACGGTAAGGTTGATTGAACAATTGGACTAGGTGTGGCAATACATCGATGTACATGAGACTGTGTGGATGCGAAAAATATTTCCACATGGATTTTGTAAGGTGAGTTGGAAACGTTACACGATGTTGGATATGGATTTGGGATTCTCGGTGGTGAAAAAATGAATGTCACGTTTCTTGATTTTTTTTTTAGGAAAGCTAGGTTCACAAATTAGTGTATTTGCAGTTTGCCATCGAAGAGGGTGACGTCCACTTTGTTTTCACGCCAGGCTGAGGGCTTGCACGTACTCACTGCTCGATTTGAAAGTCAATGGTACGATCCAAGCAGATTTGGAGAAGACGTCGATGACACAAAATAAATATTCATAATCACGATTGTAGGTGGCCAAATGAGAGACATCGGCTAAATTGGCTTGTTATTGATGATGGATGCCCTTATGTCGTGTACATCTTCTGGAAACATTTCGTCGAATGTGTTTGTATAAGGTGTACGTAGCCTATTCCTGTAACCAGTGTTGCACTTGAGGTAAACAAAAAATTTTCAGTCGAGGTTTGGCAGTACGATACAATTTCTGATGTCCGTAACCGGCAGAATGGGTTGATCCTAGTAAATGCTTGCTAAAAATCTTCTCCATTTTTAACAAGCGATTCTCCCTTCGCTGATGGTACTCTGAAATGTTTTAGAAACGGTTTTACGTATCCAATTTGACACAGGAGTAGAATTGTAAGGTCATTTTGGTGGTAGTGGTGGTGGTTGTGGTGCTGCTAGAATAGCTAAGGTTTTCAATTCTATTTTTACTTATCCTTTCCCTTCTTTCTTTTTCACGTTTGTCGAAAGTGGAATGAACATCATCTTTTTAATCCAAGCTTTAAGTTCTTCTCGTTGCGGTGAAGAGGAAGGGGTCAATAAGGACGCTGCAAACTTACTATGAATGTGAACATTTGAAGGTTTTTGAAAGACTTCTCTTGCCTCTTCTTCCTCAGACATACGCGGTGTTGTCGTGACCGCTAAGGGTTGTTGTGAACTTTTCATTTGGGGCTTAAAATCTTTTAGACTGGATAGAGTTGTTTCGTCTAAAGCATTCTGATGAAAGAGTTGCAGTTGGAACAGTTGACCATATCTTGCGATTTTTACTTTTCTGATAATTCGATGAGATCCATTGCATATAGCAATTGTATCTGGGAAATCTCGGTCAAATGATGATTGGCAGGTAAATATAGGGTCCATTGTTCTTTCCATCGATGATATTCCATCCATTATTTCTAAGGCAATAAAACTAGTTTTTGTCCTTCCAATGGTTTTGAAGGACCAGCTCTAAGACCTTTTGACTTCAGAGGTTCGTTTAATTTTCTTGACCTTTTTGCATTGAGCAATGGCGGGTAAAACGTTTCCAGTATACCCAACATAGGATTTGCTATTACATTATCAAGAAGTCCTAACAGGGGAAAAATTCCTCCGCGTTACACAAACATCTTTTTCTATTAACAAATGGATATTCTCTTTGGAACATTTGGCGAAGAACGTGCGATGTTTGACAAAATATTTTTTGAGGTGTTTAGTCAAAGGAATCGTTCTTTTTAAGACATTCAGACAACATGTGCTCACGTTGTCTATGGTGTCTTTGGAGGCAGTTTGAATGATTTTCTTCGCATGGGTGGAGAAGCTATGGACACGACGGAAACATGTCCCAATGTTTGACTGAACGAAATGGCAGTCGTCTCCTTTTCTGTCCTTTGGAGGTAGATAAATAATACCAACAAACTTGCAAACACGGGCAAATGTATAAAGCAACATTAACGGATAAAATTTATTAAGTTGAACGTTTGCGAATGATAATTAGACTATTGTTGTAGTATTTTAGAATTGATTTTTATGGTTGAAAAGAAAGAACTACTCAGTAAAAACAAAATAGAGAGGTACACGGTGAAAATAAAATGATTATAAATCCCAAATCGCATGCATTAGTATACACACTATTTGCTGTTTTACATAGCTGGACATGGTTATATGAATTGGCGACTTGTGATTGACTATAGATTGATTCCCAGATAAGACAAATATTACTTTCTCGCATCGTTTCACAGGATTCTGTGTTTTCATTACGTAAGTATAATTTTTTTGAAAAAGTGGACATGAAGCCATTTTCACGTGACGCTGTATAACATCATAAGAGTCAAACGTTTACAAGTTCTTACTACACAGCTTTAAACAACTTACATTATATGTATATTTAAATGAATAATAGCTAGGTACCCGTAATTACGCTTGATAATCATACTTTCATGCGTTTCTCTTTGAAAAGTCAATACAAGTCACCTTTCAGTTTAATCAATTAGGAATTATACGACTTAATAAAACGATGTAGAAACAAATTCAAATGTAGAATTTAATATATCTTAAAATATGCTTTCTCGAATAAAAGAGTTAACTGAAATAAAGCGTTTTACTTAACCTTAATATTCAACCTTAATTCCTTTGAAATCGGACGCATTTTATGTAGGTTTATCTTTGGCGTTAAATATTTGTGACTTTCGTGGAGATTCTAAGTAACATTTCAAATTTTTGTAAGTTACCTACATTTTTGCGATTGATACATAGTATTGGAATAATGACCAAAGTCAACGCTAAATAAAACATTATTTATGGACATTCATCACATTTGAATGCTCAATTCCATGTTATGTCGCTTTGTTTAAGAGTTTTAATGGACTGACCGAAAACAACGCTAAAGGAAATAAATATTTATAAACATTTATTTTATGTAGTTTTATGCTCGATGTATACTCAGAAAATTGAGTTAATTCCGGATATGGGTCTTGCAATCAGCTTCTTTGACTATACAAATTCACGTGAAGAAATACTAGAAAGATCACATTTCCCTTCTCTGAAAATAAGAAGACCAATATCAATTGCCCGTGAGCTGGTAAATATAGATATGAAACAGCCATCTTTTGTACAAGATCTTACGTTGAATAAACACATTTCTCTAGATAGAACTCCCCGTGATAACATCAATGTATGTATATATTATATTATATATTCTCGCAAACATTCAGAAACTCACTTCATAAGAGTTTCAGACAAGTAGTACATTATTTTCAAAGCTTAATAATTAATTGGAACAATCCAATCATGTTGGCCAATATTGGTGTTTTTGTAAATATATTGTTATATATATATATATATATATATATATATATATATATATATATATATATATATATATATATATATATATATATATATATATATATATATATATATATATATATATATATATATATATATATATGTGTGTGTGTGTGTGTGTGTATGTGTGTCTATGTGTGTGTGTGTTTGTTATTATACATATATATTTATATCACCATAAACAATTCGTATGATCCAATGTTGACCAGCAGCGGAAATGACAAAGAAGCAAGGAGGCTCTTTACGAAAGTCTCTATGACCTCGTGAAAGCTACCCTAGCTTGTGCCAAATTACGTTGTACCTGGCGATTTTAAGGCCCCAAAGTTTCAGGACTACGAAAGTTGTAATGGAGTATTGGCACAGCATGGAATTGGAGAAATGAACAAGAATAGAATGCTTCTACAGACGAAGTTTGCAAAGAATATTTTGACTATTTCGAGCACGGTCTTCCGTCAGAAGAACAAGTATTAAGCGGCTTGGACACATCCCAGATCCAAACAATGGCAATTAATCGATTATATCATCATTCGTAACAGAGATGTCGGCGATATACGGATAACAAGAGCCTTGAGGGGAGCCGAGTGCTGGACTGAACATCGATTATCATGGCTATAATTGATCTTAAAATCGTCCCTCCACAGCGTAAAAAAACACAAAGCTTACCCGAATCCAGTTCCGCCATGCAATGCTGAACTAACCGCACCTGAGAGACCAATCTCAAGCTCACATTGAAATCCTACTGACTGCACACGGACCTCTGAATGCTGATACAAACTTAAAGAGGAACCAACCAAAGGACAACGATGAATGAATCCGCGAAGGTCGTCATGGGACCCAAAAGAAATGTCCACAAAACCTGGCTTGATTAAAATAATGACGTGATAAGCATCCTCCATCAACAAAAGCAAGACACATATATGGAACGGCAGATCAACGCTGACTCAGTTAACTCAGTCTCAAAACGTGATCTCTTCAAACACCTACAGAGCAAAGCCCAGAGAGAACTACTGGTGGGACCGCAAATCAGATGAAATTCAGAGTGACGCAGACACTAGCAACTCGAAAGAGTTTTCAGATTCCTGAAATCTTATTAATGTTTCGTCGAAAGCCTTCAGTACTCCGGTAATCTCTTCTGACCGAACCACTCTGTCCTAGGACAAAAAGAGGAGAAACACTTCTCCAACCTACCGAACATACGTACACTCTGCGACGTTAGACGCAATTGTTCTGAAGCCAACTATCTCGGACCTGTAGTTGCTACCTACCACGTAATAAGTCGAGCGAGCCATCAACATTATTAACTCTTGCAAAGCACCAGGCGCGGATGGAATTCCTGTCAACCACTTCAAAGCAGCTGGATCAGCTATTGGGAGGAGGAGTAAATGCCACAGGAGTTCAAAGATGCAATGATTGTCAACCTATACAAAAACAAAGATAACACAGCTGGCTGCGGTAACTATTGAGGCATATTACTCCTGTCGATTGCAGGCAAGATTACGGCATGCATCATTCTCAACCGTCTGATAGGTAATGTCTTGAAAGCCATACTGTCAGAGGCCCAATGTGGCTTCACACCAGATCGGAGCATGATCGACATGATCTTTACTTGAGACAGATACAGGAAAATTGCATTGAACAAAACATAATCGTCTATGGTGTCTTCATAGTCCTCACAAAAGCCTTCGAAACGGTCTAAAATGATGCCCTATGGGTCATCCTAACACGTCGTGATTGCCCTAATAAGATCATCAAGATGATAGTACATTTTCACGACGGTATGACAATATTCGTTCTCTACAAAGTGGACTTCTCTGAGCCATTCAACATTTCTAAAGGCGTGAGGCAGGGTTGAGCTCTGGCCCCAGTATTATTCAACCTATTCTTCACAAATATCCTGAACCATGTGTTACGACCCTGTAGTTTAATTAAGTGTGTTAAGGAATCAATTCTGTATACATCTTTTTATTTCATTTTAATTTTATTAAATATAATTATTAATATAATTATATTGATATCATTCTAACCTGTTTTTGAAAAACAGTGTTTACTTGAATCGTAGATGTGACTCATTTGAGCCCGTGCTGTTTATGGTAACAAATTCATTACAAGCAAACATTCAGGAGTAGCTATAAAACAATTGGCTGATAATGGGTGAGGCTTTCCTAATGTTCAGAAGTATCACGAAATAGCATGCGTCCTCGTGCACGTGCAATTCAAACAACGTATTAGCTTAATTTATATGTTTGAGATTTTTGTAAGTCGAACAGTCACAAACAGGCAGTCGTAGTAGAGTCATACACAGTCGTAGAGTCGTAAAGTTAGTTATACAACCTCTATTACCTTTAAAAGGTAATTTTGTGCTAAAAGAAGTTGTCTGCTCGTTTGTATACTTAGAACTACATGTTTAGTTAGGGTAGCTAATTTTTTCAGCGTTTCTTCTTAATAATTGTTTTCCTGGAGAACAACTTTATTGATTTGTGCAAAGACATTTTCCCGAAAACATTCTAAATTACAACGGAACACAAAAACTGCTTTGTTGAGTAAATTCTGGAATTTTTTTTAGGCTTCGTCTGACGTGGTTATCCGCCATTTTGGGCCAGAACTTCAGACAGTGTTTAGTACTTTGTACAGAACTTATATTTTTACTTTGAACAAAATTTGGATCATTACTATTAACCGTAAGTCTTGCTCAAATTATTTACATTATTTCATGTTTTCTAGGAAAATAATTTGTTTTTTGGTAAAACTTACAAAGCTTGTTGTCTTCACTCTTTCTTTTATGATACTTTCAACGAGCCGATATGTGACATAAAATAATGGGGTGCTCGTCCTTTGGGATATTTGAAATGGCCAATACCCTAGTTCACCTTTTTGAAATTTTAGAGAAAACAATAGGCTTTCTTCCAAAATAATGTCAAGAGTGGAGAGCTTTCTTTCTACTCCATCCGAAGAACAGTTGGAGAGTTTTAGGAAGGATGAATTGCTTGAACATGCCAGAAAGTATGACCTATCTGAAGTAAAATCTTCCTTAACTAAACAAGAAATCAAGAAAATTATAATTCAACATTTCTTTGAGAAGAATATCTTGGACAAAAGTGTTTTGGCATCTGTCAGTAAGACTTTAACCGATGATGACGATAAAATTACAAAACTAAAGTTGAAATAAAAATTTTAGTTTCAGAGAGTACAATCAGAAAAAGAAGAAAAAGAAAAAAAGGCAAATTGAAATACAAAAAGAACAAATGAGAATACACTTGGAAGAAAAAGAAAAAGAAAGGCAAATTGAATTACAAAAAGAATAAAGAAGAATACAATTGTAAGAAAAAGAAAAGGTTAGGCAAATAGAATTACAAAAAGATGAAATGCGATTACACTTTAAAGAAAAGGAAAAACAAAGACAGATAGACGAAAGGGAAACAAAGCAAATATAAAAAAGGGAAACCAAACACAAATTGAATAAAGGGAAAAAGATAGGCAAGTAGAATTACAAAAGGAACAAGTTAAATTGGAAGAAAGGGAGAAAGGGAGACAGATGCATAAAGAAAGGGATGAAAAAGAATATCAAATTAAAATTAGATATTTGGATGAGGCAAATGACAGGCATGATTCCTATCTCATGCAAATTCAAAGTTTAACATTTTAGAAAATATCAAATTAGTTCCCACTTTTATTGAAAAGGAAGTAGACAAATATTTTATTTTGTTTGAAAACGTAGCTGAGAATTCAAAATGGCCAAGAGAATTATTGCGGAGTGTACTTCATGGCAAGGCCAGAATATCTCTATCAGTACAACGAAGTTCTAAAATTGAAATATACGCATAAGAATCAAGATAGACCTATCCGAAATGCTATTATTTCTTAGAGGTCAAGGTCATGTATTGAAAACAATACATTTGTTGGGTTTGATAAACCTCAGTCTGTGCTTTGGAGTATTTGAACTATTCATGTGGAGGTGTTCTATATCACTCTTGGTTGTTTTGGCCAATCATATCCCTATTCAAATTTTAAGGGATACAGGAGCTTATCAGAGTCATTTAGTTTTTGGTGTTTCGCCTTCTTCTGAGAAGACCTGTTCTAATGAGTTGTCTTATTCAGTGAGCAGAGTGCAGGTTTGATAATGTTCCTCTCCATTCCATTAATTTGTCATTAGACTTAGTTTTAGGACCTCTGACCGTCGGTGTAGTGTAACTTTGTCTGATGAGGGCATTCATTTGTTGCTAGGCAATGACTTAGCTGGAGACAATGTTGTGGTTAATCCACTTGTAACTGACAAGCCTTCTTTGGATCAGAATGTTGATTATATTGAAAAACAAATCCCTGATTTATGTTCAGCTTGTTAAGTTACCAGAGCTTTGGCAAATAAAGCTCTTGAGAATAATTTTGATAAGGACCCTGTTCCTTTAGCTGACACATGTATTGGTCAGGTTTATGATGAGGTCACTTTCATTTCTAATTTGGATCAGTCGATAGGTATTGATCATAGTGATCCTCTTTTGAATTCTCATTCTCTTTTATCTGATATGTGTGATAAACGACAATCACTTGTCGTTGAACAGGAGAAGGATCCTGAGATCTCCTGTTTGTTTCAGCGGGCCGTTAGTGAAACCGAAGCAACTGAAGTACCTTACTGTTACTTCATTAAAAATGGAGTTCTTATGAGAAAATGGCGACCTCCCGAGGTACCTGATATTGACAATTTGCTTAGTAAAATATCAAATTGTAGTTCCGAAACCTTACAGAGAGGAAATACTTAGCAAGGGCCATGAAACTTGATTGGCTGATCATTTGGGTACAAAAAAAATATAACAAGATCTGGACTCAATTCGATTTTTAAAAATTAAATGTGATGTATCCACGTTTTGCAGATCTTGTCAGGTGTGTCAAATTGTAGGAAAGCCAAATCAAAACATTCGTTTAGCTCATTTGAAACTTATTCCTGCATTTGGCAAACCATTAAGTAGTATTTTGTATTGATCATAGACTATTCTATGTAACCAATATTTGGTGACAATCATGTGTGTTTCAACAAGTTTTTCAAAAGTAATTCCTTTGCGGAATTTTTGCTCAATTTGGCCTTCCAAAATTTGATCAATTTGGTCAAAGGTCAGAATTCAAATAATGGGGTATCCCAGCTTATTACACTTGAATTTCGCATTTAGCTGTTCAAGTCGAAAGTGAAACTATGGCTTACTAATGCGTGCTAGAGAGAATTTTTTAGTCCTGAAAAAAGTCCATTTTCTCTTGCGTATTCTGCAAAATTTTCTCCAATTAAGATTATATGGCCCTTACAATGTAAAGAAGAAAATGAATTAGATTATAACATTAGTATTCTAGTCTAAATTATTAAATTATTAGCTTCATTTATATGTTTGAGATTTTTGTAAGACGTAGAATATCACGGACGGACAATCGTAGTCGAGTCATACACAGTCGTAGAGTCGTAAAGTCAGTTACACAACTTATATTACCTTAAAAAGGGTAGTTTTGTGCTAAAAGAAGTTGTCTGTTCGTATGTCTACGTAGAACAACATTTCTTGTTAGAGGAACTAATTTTACTTTGTTTTTCTGAATATTTTTTTTCCTGGAGAACAACATTACTGATTTGGACAAAGACATTTTCACGACAATATTCTAAATTGGAACGGTAAAATACAAACCGTGCTTTATTGTGTAAATTCTGGAATTTTCTGTTAGCCTTCGTCTGACGTGGTCATCCGCCCTCTTGGACCAGAACTTCAAACGCTTCAGACTGTGTTTAGAACTTTTACAGGACTTATTTTTCTATTTTGAACAATTTAGGATCATATCTGTATACCGTAAGTCTTGTTTAACATTTTTAAATATTTTCATGTTTTCTAAGAAAAATAATTTATCTTTGTTAAACTTTACAAAGCTTGTTGTCTTTACTTTCTTTTATGTTACTTTGAACGAGCCGATACGTAACATAAAATAATCGTCGATCACTTCAAAAACCTTGGAAGCATCATATCTTACGATGAATCGCTAGGCAAAGAGATAACAATACGCATCAGAAGCGTCAGTGAATCACTAGGAATTATCCATTCTCGCGTGTTGAGTCACATGAATATAAAATTGTCTACCAAATTAAAGGTGTATAAAGCAGTTGTGCCAACAAGTCTCCTATATAGATATGAGTCCTGAATATCATTCAAGAAGCACATCGAACAGCCTGAGCGTTTCCGGGATTTTGGACGATAGATGACAAGACAAAGTGAAGAACCTATAAGTACTGTACAGAGCAGGCTTAACCAACATCAAAACGATATTCATGCGAGCCCAAATCCGGTGGACGGGTCATGTCATCTGTATGGAGGAGTCTTAAATTTTGTTCTATCTAGTGGGCACAAAAGCACTTGTAGCATGAAGAAGAGATTCGAAGACGGTATCAAGGACAGCCTGATGTTGCTCGATATCTGCGAAAGACCTCGAATCCTATAGCAAGGATAGATGTGGCTGGTGTGCAGCTGTTCACAATGAGTGCAAAACCTTCGCAGAAGCCATTGGAACGCAAATCGCCGACGACAGAGAACGTAGTAAGACCTCAACGATAAGACAAGTCCATCTCCAGTGCACACATTGCTCCAGGACACGTGTATCTCGTATCGGACTCATCAGCCACATGTGGACTCATCAGCACAGAGAAGATCAGGATTGACTTCATAAAGCCTTGATGGTCAACTTATATATGCTACATCCGCCCTATTTAATTTAGATATGAAACCCCTGCCATGTAAACTATTTTATCTGGTAAATTATAATTTCATCATGTATATGCATGAAAGTGACACCTGGTATATGATACAATGTAATTTTGCCAATTTTTCTGTTCCATTTTTTAGTGACGTATGTCTATAACTTGTCATCATATTACTGTTGCATTAGTCTTAAAACTGTATCAATGTATTTCTGTCACTTTTGATTGTGCAGTTGTCTTATTGTATAATATTTTAATTTCGTAAATGTGCTATTAATGCTTCTTCTAATAACGTTGCATATAAACGCAGTAAGTGTCCATGCTTAACATGTGAAGGGAGAGTGTGAACAAAACCATACCCAGTATTACCTGACTTGAAATAAATATGCAACCTTGTCAAAAACTGTATATTCACCAGTTCAAATTATCACACTGATCACGTGGTCCAGTGTCCCGCAAAATAGTACGATAATACAGCGTAATTTACTTCCCGCTTGGGTGGTTGTTATTGATTTCGTCTTTCTGTAATAGCCGAAAAGAGATTGAGCACACGAATATCATTGAATTCGGAATTTATACCTTCGTGCGACCTTAACATTTTACAAATTGCTTCTCGTTGAAAATTTTTGGAAGACTCAAGAATGGTAAGTAAATATATTATTTTCCGTGTGATCGGGACAACGCAAAGTTTAAATAATTGTAAGAGTCGTTTACAGTTATATGACCTTGATCATATAAACCAATTAATAACAGCGGTTCTAAGTTCTATAAGTCACACGTGTATGTCCACATTATCAGGTTATCCGAGTTATTGGAGTTAAATGATATATTACATCGCACATAGTACTCTTATACAACTAGAGACATGTTAATTGATATGAATTAGATATAAATTAATGAATACGCATTATAAGTCGAAATGGTGCAGGTTGGGATGCCCCATTTCTGTCTAAAGACTGTTTAACCTAAGAGGAATTTGATGAAGAATTACTGATAGACTTTACTGAAGAGATCGATATTGATACTTTCACGATAACGGTAAAGTGGCATTTAGATGACATTCAATCCCATCAAACATGCGTTGAATGAGAAGACATGCACGTGACTTGTACTGTATAATTTATAGCAATGGCAACAACAAAACGTACATATATGCATGGATAAATTAAATTTATAATGCCATTATTAGACATAGGCCACCTCTTTATTATCTATGTCTGTCTGTCTATCTGTCTGACTCTCTCTCTCTCATACATTAAAGCTTGGGTATAAAGCAACTTTATATACCAATATTATTATATTATAATGATCATGTTTTTATATTTTTATAGTCTCTAAACATGGATATGGATTTCATGGAATAATACATTTAAAAAAGATAAAATAACCAGAAAATGATTTTCATGGAAATAATTTTATAGAAACTAACATTTTTTTTTTACAAAAATATGAACCAGACTTAATTCAGGAAATAAATATTACTGAGCACAACCATGTGTCGTCCGCTCTCATCTCTGTCAACACTGCTGCTTCCAGTCTCTTCCTCTTGCAAAAATGAAACAATGTGCAACACCGAAGAAGGGACACAATGACATCACATAAGGGGCAGCATGATGAAGTAACATTTAATCTACTAAACTGTGATTTGATTGAAGAGTTTGGTAGAGACATGGCTGAGACATTTGCAAATGGAAATGATCATTCTTTGTCCATATGTAAGCTTATTAAGGAAGACAGATTTGTACGCCATAAACCTGATGAAATACTGAAATGTATAAAAAAAAATAAGTAGAATGCAGACACTTTAAAAAAGACACTATTTGATGTAAAGCTAGTGACAGCATTCTTGCAATCAAAATATGAGATCAGAAATTACATGAAATATACCCATCTAAAGGATCATTACCTGGTTGGTATTATGCTCTGCGTTAGGAACAAGGATGGATCTGAGTTTGAACCAAACAGCGTATGAAGCATTATCAGTTCCATTCATAGCCATCTTAAATTCAAGAAATATGCAAGTTGATTCATGAAAGGCTTGAGAGGAAATGTTTCATATGACATAAATGACATAAATGTTTCATTGACAAGGAAAGCGCTTTGTACTAAACAAACAGATTTAAAATCTTAAGGAAAAGGAAACAAAACCAATAGGAGTCACCCGATCACAAACGATGAAATAAATATCCTGTATTACAAAAACTAATGGGGATGGAAACAACGAAAGCTACTGCTAACACGTTTTGTAACAACTCTGTGCATTTTGGTCTGTGGAACGTGATTGAACATTACAATCTAAAATAGGTATGTGTGTTACACTTAAGAAAGATATGAATGGAAATTTCAGGCCACAGAAATATACAGTATACAATCTGTAGACAGCTACTCAAACATATGGGACAAACAACAACAGACTTATTCCAATTACCTGAGCAACACCGGCCACCCAAGTAATGAGCCTGTCACCCCAACAACAAAGGAATTTCAAGTTGCACATATATCAAGTTCTCAAACGTGTAATATTCAACAGAATCAGATTATCAGCATCCCATTCTAAGGCTCTACCATCACCGTAAAAATACGTTTATTACGATCCTCGGGAAAATATAAACGATCACTAACTGTGTAAACGTCTTGCAACAGGCGACTTCTCTAACAGGGCCCATTGCGAAAACGTAGAAAAATTACTGAAAGCGAAACTGACAGTCCATAGGAATTGGGAAATATGGACAAAAGAAAATTCATCGAAATGTAGATAGGGTTAAATTGTTACATTACCTATTGTCCCTTCATTATTTTGATGTTTATGGCACGAATTGTAGTCTCCGTATATATGAACCATGCCTCACTTTTAGTGTTCGTGAAGATAAACGCTGCATATTGAATGTTGGCATGCACATTATTTAAAAAAATGTTAGCTATCAGCCTTGTGTTTCCATTTCATTTAATATTATTAAAGGAAACAAAGCAATTAATATGAATATAGAGCATTATTGGAAATTGAAAAAACGCTATATGTTAAAATTCATGTAACTACAGAGTAACTAACATGCTCTTGCACTGCACAAGGTCCAATGAGCTAACATGTGACACTAATATCTTAAAAGAAACATCTTTGATAAGATATGGAGATTTCACATGCAGTAGTAAATATCCACCCCAACCCCATTATGGTACCCAGCTGGTTAAGCCAGAGTCTATGACAATGTGAAATATCAGTGATGTTGCGCGACAAGGGCTATTACGCGTGGTTTGAAAACAGCGATTATTAAGATGTTTCACGCGTTTCTCGGGGTGTATGGGGGAGGTTTGTAAGAGAAAAAGGCAACAGGGTCGGAATACATTATTTGTCAAAGCGTAGAAAGGTACTTGATTATATTTATCCAGATGTTCGCAGAATGTAGGATGGTTAATGCACTTACACTATTGTATTTGAACAGACAACGATTATCACCAGCAATTCCTATAGCTTCATTTTTCCCAATCCATATACTGATAAAGTATATTCATGCAATATCACATTTATCTAATAAATTCAGCTATGCATTACCATGCAACATAGTAGAACATTGCACAATCAACTGACGTTGATTCGATAAAGGTTTAACAATACTGCATGTAAAATAATTCGATATACGCTACGTTACGATATGTTGATAATTCAGTTAAAAGTGGATGATTCCATTTCTAATAAATCAAATATACATAACAATTTATTAATCATACAACACCTAGTTATGAAAGTGAGACAAGTTCGGGCGAAAATATGTTACCTCAAAAATCCTTTGTTTTCAAATTCAAACTTATAATTTCACTAGAATTCCTTCCAGCGGCTAAACGCATTCACACGTTTTGCTACTCGGAATACAGTCTAAAGCATATCAACTTCTGTATGACCCACTCTTGACGAGGTTCACACTAGTACTGATAGAAAAATGGATTTTGTCCGAAATTATCTGTTGCTTATTGAGACTCCTCACAAGATTTGAATCTCTAAGGTTTGATTGGATATGGTCTGGCCTCTTTGGAAACTGTCCTAGGGTAATTTTCACTTTCTTGTTACTCTCGGCTTTCGGGTCTCCAAACGCGTTAACTTGCTGAAAGTCATTCATGACATCACTGAGAAATTGAAAACCAAACATAGATGTCTTCTCCCGGTCGGTCTGGTGGTATAATACCCTTTGAACTGACCACGAGCAGGTCGTTGCGTAATCGTTAAACAACATACAGACAGTTGCGCTGTGTACAGAATCGGTCTAAACTCTTAATCTTGCGTAATAAGTATCCCAATACTCTTAACTGCAAAACAACTATAGAAAGATATTTGTATACACGAAGCATGAAGCATCACCATTTTTTCCCCATAACGTGATAATGAATAACATACTTTTTATTTGATATCATGACTCATTTGTGATTCCGTCATTTCGATTGGATATTATGACTCACTTCCTTCCGTGTGATTCGATCTTATGACTCCCTTCCTTCCGTTCGACTCGATATCATGACTCGTCCTTTCCATTCGATATTAAGACTCATTACCTTGTAATTCGATATTATGAATAACCTTTTTCCTTGCGATTCGATATTATCAGTCTCTTTCTTGAGATTTAATATTAGGACTCAATTACTTCTTTGCGATTCCATGTTATGACCCACTTATTTCTATGCGATTCCATATTGTGAATCACTTTCTTTCTTGTGCTTCGATCTTATGACCCACTTACTTTCGTGCGATTCAATATTATGACAATGTAATTATGATGCATTATTAATACTCAATTCTTTGCGATACAATATTACGACTCACGTCTTTGCAGTTTATGTTAGAAATCAATTGTGAGTCTATAGTATAACACATATCCTTGTGTTTGGATCTAATGGTACACTTGTGATTCAAGATATCGACTTACTTCCTTGTATTTCCATAAAATTCGTTATTATGATCCACTTTCTTCCATGAGGATGGATATTATGACTTCTTTATGATTCGATATTGTGACTAAAGTCGTTATGATTCGATATTATGACTCACTTGATCTTAGATAATACGACTGAATTCTTTGTAATTCGATATTAAAACTCGCTTTCTTGTAATTGTAATTACTTTCATTTTCCCTTTCCTTTTCCCTTGCATTTCGTTATTCTGACTCACGTCTTTATGATCAATATTATGATTCACTCTGATTGATGAAAATAACGATAAAATAAACGAGTGAGTAAATACTCAATAATATATGTTTAATTTTACCATATTTTGTGCATGGTATGGGCACCAAAAAATTGATATTTAAAGAATAGTTAACGTTTTTCCAAATGTTTCCTTCATGAAATTGAATGCCTTTATACCACTATTGTAAGTCTCACGAATGTAAATATTTTTTTGCTTTTGGGAACACATTAATTTTATTTGGAGCATTGATTTATATATGATGACATCTATTTGTTTGGGAAACGCATGCTTATAAAATGCACGCAGTATTATCGAAAGGATTATCATCTGTATCACCCGGTGTTCGTCTTCACCTTTCCGCTAAATTTAGTCTTTGTAACGAAACTTTCTGATTTAGCAGAAATAATCCAGTCCGAATGAATAAGGGCAAACGTCGATCAACTGACAATGTTGACCTCTTGATTTGTAAGAGTCTTTACAAAGGTGCACTAGATAAAATGAATGAACATCACGATTTTTAATTTCCAATACGTCTTTTTGAAAGGTGTTAACACAATTTGTGGTCTTCATAGTCTACAGTGTTGCACTGTTCCACGATCAATTCTTGCTTTCATGAACGGTGCTGTTTCGTTTGGCCATAACCTTCTATGTACTGGACCCATATTATTACTGTCTATGTTAAGACTTATGTAACATATTGGAGATTAAATCTGGATGAATGTAAAATCAACTAAAACTAAAACTGATATCAAGAGGGACAATGTGAATTACTTTGATATAGCGTTAATGCGGGGAAGAATAAAACTACATGTTAACAACCTTCTAAATAGCATAAAAATTTGGGAGCATATATATTATGTTCGTGCGCAGCCTAACAGCTTCAGGGTACTGACATGAACAACCGTTACATGGGAATTATTCTTTATATAGATCTCTCTTATTTAGACACTTTTACATGGTACTGAAGTCTGAAAGAATATTAATATGTCAAAATTTTGAAAATCTCTTAGGGATGAGTTAAATTCATATATGATCACTGTTCATGCTTATATGGAGGTCTACTACCAATATCATGTTTGCCATCTATAAGAGAAGAAAATTTACTCTCAATTCTTCTACGGGGGGCTATGTGGCTAGAGCGTCCACCTCGTATGCTGGAGGTCGCGGGTTCGAAGCCCAACCGAGTCATACCATACACATAAAAATGGAACTAGCAGCTACATTGCTTGGCAATCGCTATTAGGAGGTTAATGTTTGGATAAGTTGGCCTGGTGTCAGAATAATGTGACTGGGTAGAACATGGTGCTAAAATGTCTGAGGCATTATGGTCAAGTTTTCGACATTACTATAAACTGCAACACAGCATACATCGTATCGATGTGACTTAATCATTGTCATATATTTTACGTTGAAAATCTAAATCACACATATACACATACACTCACACACACTTTAGACATGGATATTAAGTATAACTACAGGGAGCGAGAGTTGTGTCATAAATTAAAGGTATATCATGCTAGTAAGTGCTATATGTTACTCGTAAAACAAGTGTGCACTTTCTCCAACGACAATTTTAAATTATGATTTCTTTTAATATGTAGCGCATGCCATAAAATCATTTGAGTGAGATAAATTTTAATTATCAGCATGCTTATGTATACTAAACTATCACACATTTGAGACATGTTATATGCTATGTGTATTGTTTATCCCATCCATGATTATGTACCTAATATATATACGCATTTAGTCTATACAAGGTGGTTGTATTTATAGTTTTAGCACATGTAAAGACAGCCATGTAGAGGTTTACAAACACAATGTTTATGTGTTTATTTGTTTGTCGTATATATGTTTTGTATTTGCCTTTGAAAAAGACTCATTAAGAGTCGAAAGCGCTTAGGCTAGTTAGTTACCAGTTTCGTACTGTTCGTCGTCAGTTTATTGCAAATATATATATATATATATATATATATATATATATATATATATATATATATATATATATATATATATATATATATGCTAGATCTGCATATAAACCAAGGGAATGTCTTATAAATAAGTCATTTTACTAGCATAGATTATGAGGACGTATGTTAATGTTGTGATCAACAAATGAAAGAAGCAACATGAACTGAAATATACATGCATTATATTTTGACAAGAGTATCCCACCGCGTGCACAGATTAGAACACCCAGAATACCTGAGCGATAATATGGCCAGGCGTAAAGACGGGATTATTTACTTCCTTGTCGGGCTGGTTGCTACAGTGATTTCTTTGTTTGAATTGTCAAGTTCAGCTCTTATATACTCATATTAGTTTTATTGTTTCCGGAAATCAGACTATCTTTGCCACTACTGTACTGACACATTGTAAACTCAATAGGTAGCTACATCTCAACGCAGGAGTGGTTTGCTCATTTTAATTCCATCTGGGCAGAAGTGGAGGTGCGCAGAATGGTAAGTCATTAGTACCTTGCCTTGTGACCAAGACAGTGTAAAGTCGTTTCAAATGTAATCATGTGTTCAGTGATATAACATTGAGAAAATACCACATGTAATATCGATGGAATACTGGTTCCTAAAAACATTCATGCGACTTAATAGTTTGGGATGTATTAAATTTAATTATATGTCATATCCGATATGCCAAATGACATGCTTATAACAGAGTTAATATCAATGCATCTACTGTGTAGATAACACTTCTAAAGAAACTGAGTTGTCGAACGTACATTCTGTTAACATGTGGTAATCTCTCTCAGCCGCAGCTCTCAGCTGAAGACTGTCTGTAACTTAAAGAACTGATGTTTATCAAAAAGGAAAAAAAAGAAAATCAGAAATCTTTAGCGAGTGGTGTTTGATTGATTAATTGATTGATTGATTGATTGATTGATTGTAATTTTACAGAGCATCAACACTATTAAGCTATTTAGCGCCATACAAAATGTTATATCTAGGATCATTTAAAAGTAGCAAAAATATTCGTATCAACCTGTGTTGAAAGAAAATCGATACCATAATAACGGTAATGAAAAAGCTTCCCGATCAACGGAGAATGTAAATGGTGTATGTTAATGATGACATTAAAAGGTATTTCAAATCGATGACGGTATATATAATAGATAAAACTACTCAAATGTTGATAGCTTTTGAACACTGCGATATAAATGCTAAGAATGTGGTTATTATTAATGGTGTATATACTAATAAATAAATATTGTAATACAACTAAAATGACAGAATACCCACGAGAGTATATCTAGTTTCTGAGGCAGCACTGTTTACCACAACTAAAAATCGAAGCAAAAGATTCCTCATAGTTGCTAAATCAACAATTGATAATCGATACTGGATTAACCAAGAAGTACAGCTTAATATATTTCATATTCAAATGTAATGAATTTTTTTTAGAATGATAGGTATTGTTTGAAAGTTATAGGAGCAAAATAATCAACGATAATATAAAGCAATACATATTACAAAACCACGACATAAAAACTGTAATATTCAGTACTGGCGATGATCTTTGAATAGCTTCTCTGTAGAGTAACAATTGCAACATATATATATATATATATAGATATATATATATATATATATATATATATATATATATATATATATATATATATATATATATATATATATATATAAAATTATAAATATATACCAGACAGAACAGACTGTGCTATCCCTGGATTCTGTAGTAGAATCTTGATAATAGTGGGCAGAAATAAATAGTTTAATACAAACAATACTATCATACAGGTTAGAGAAATTGAATTCGTACTCTACCGAGTTTCGAACCCAGGTCCGCGAGTAAATGGCACCCATCGCCTTGCCTGCACGCACCAACCCATATACCGTCACGACTAAGCACGCATCACCAAAAAATGATGGCACTGAATCGGTGTTATATAAGCTCGTGCGTAGCAGACACACTCGCATGACGACCTAGTAATTAATTCTCATATATATGTACACAGTCGTTCCAGATTCCTATGAAAGAAATCAAGGTATATAGGATTTTTGTATTACAAATAATTATAAATATATACCAGACAGAACAGGCGATGGGTGCCATTTACTCGCGGACCTGGGTTCGAAACTCGGTAGAGTACGAATTTAATTTCTCTAACCTGTATGATAGTATTGTTTGTATTAAACTATTATTTCTGCCCACTATTATCAAGATTCTACTACAGAATCCAGGGATAGCACAGTCTGTTCTGTCTGGTATATATTTATAATTATTTGTAATACAAAAATCCTATATACCTTGATTTCTTTCATAGGAATCTGGAACGACTGTGTACATATATATGAGAATTAATTACTAGGTCGTCATGCGAGTGTGTCTGCTACGCACGAGCTTATATAACACCGATTCAGTGCCATCATTTTTTGGTGATGCGTGCTTAGTCGTGACGGTATATGGGTTGGTGCGTGCAGGCAAGGCGATGGGTGCCATTTACTCGCGGACCTGGGTTCGAAACTCGGTAGAGTACGAATTTAATTTATCTAACCTGTATGATAGTATTGTTTGTATTAAACTATTATTTCTGCCCACTATTATCAAGATTCTACTACAGAATCCAGGGATAGCACAGTCTGTTCTGTCTGGTATATATTTATAATTATTTGTAATACAAAAATCCTATATACCTTGATTTCTTTCATAGGAATCTGGAACGACTGTGTACATATATATGAGAATTAATTACTAGGTCGTCATGCGAGTGTGTCTGCTACGCACGAGCTTATATAACACCGATTCAGTGCCATCATTTTTTGGTGATGCGTGCTTAGTCGTGACGGTATATGGGTTGGTGCGTGCAGGCAAGGCGATGGGTGCCATTTACTCGCGGACCTGGGTTCGAAACTCGGTAGAGTACGAATTTAATTTCTCTAACCTGTATGATAGTATTGTTTGTATTAAACTATCATTTCTGCCCACTATTATCAAGATTCTACTACAGAATCCAGGGATAGCACAGTCTGTTCTGTCTGGTATATATTTATAATTATTTGTAATACAAAAATCCTATATACCTTGATTTCTTTCATAGGAATCTGGAACGACTGTGTACATATATATGAGAATTAATTACTAGGTCGTCATGCGAGTGTGTCTGCTACGCACGAGCTTATATAACACCGATTCAGTGCCATCATTTTTTGGTGATGCGTGCTTAGTCGTGACGGTATATGGGTTGGTGCGTGCAGGCAAGGCGATGGGTGCCATTTACTCGCGGACCTGGGTTCGAAACTCGGTAGAGTACGAATTTAATTTCTCTAACCTGTATTATAGTATTGTTTGTATTAAACTATATATATATATATATATATATATATATATATATATATATATACATATATATATATATATATATATATATATATATATATATATATATATATATATATATATATGTGTATGTATGTATGCTGCAGAGATGGAGTTAGGTCAGCACCAAGATGTACACCAATCTGGAATATAAGTTTTACAAGTTAAAGTTTTAAAAATATATTATTAAATTTCTCTATCTCTCTCTCGATCATTTCTGTTTCAATTGATGTAACATATGAACAGTTCAAACCTTATCATAAGGAACAAACTCTTAAAGATACACAGAATTATATTGCTTATGTAGACTGTGTAATAAAATAAACCGTATATTGTCCAGGCGTTGTTTTGAGTTATTTTTTTCTAACGCATAGTACATCTTGTTCATTTCAAAAATGGAATGTTGTAATGTTTTTTTTTATAGAAAAATCTTTGTTTCATAACATCTTATTCATTCGCAATAAGATGCGGCAACATGCAAACTATGGTGCAAACAATATTTGTTTCTGGAGCGGCTAAACAATATGCGTCTAATTTAACGTAACACATCTTTTTTAATTTACACATGCCTATAAACCTCTTACGATGTAGAAGTTCGCTACACTTTGCAGCTCTTGAAATAAGTGTGCAAACCCGAGCTTGGCTTATTATAACCCCCTTTTATGTACATTATTACAGCGCGAAAAGAATGCGCATGAGATATGTGATGAGTAAACTAAGCATGATTAATTATGTTTTATATTATGTGTGCACATCATACTTTATTTCAGTATGGCAGACATAGTTAGGAACTTCATTCGATTTAATGCTTCCATTGCAGGTATTTCGTTATACATTCTGAAAGTATATTCATCAAAAATTTTAAATTATAAGAGTCTGAAATAAACGCATACAATGTGCAACACTTGTTATAAAATAATGCAAGCAGTGCGTTATGAAAGCGCCATAAAATTTTAACAAGCTGTTTCTTGTTGGTCATTAGATTGTAACTGCTACAGTCAGTGTAAAACGCAATGTATCAATTGGATAAAATAATGCTTTGAAACATATAGGTATAAATACGACGAAGTAATACAATATTTTACTTTTGTTTAGGTAGATTTGGTGCGTAGAACATCGCGTCTTCATGTGGTTGACACAGATGACATCGAGCAGGGATGCGACGAATATACCGATAAAAAAGAGAATATATGGGTAACATTTTATTCAGTTTTTAGATATTACTACTTGATATTAAACATGCCTGTAACACATCGTGTATTTCACATTCATCATACTAGCATGGATATTTTTAAAGACCTTATCTTGAGTCCTAAAACTCAAATGATTTACTTTTGACTGAGTGAATGAATGAACACCGTCCAATCGAAGACAAGGCCAATCATTATATTTGATTGACTCTTAGTTATCCAATTAAAAATGCACAGATTACAACTTTACAGCAAGAAAGCCAAAGCTGTACAAAATAATGATCGCAACTGCAATACGAGTAAAAAGCTAATAACTGATGTGAAATGTTCCGAGTTACCAAATCAGGAATCTGCGATAGGGTACTGTGGCTTAGTCTAAACTTGAGTATTCTTTTATAATTGATTAGTCAATCCTTTATAAGCCATAGCTTAGGCTAAAGTTGGGTATTCTTTTACAATTGATTGGTCAAGCCTTTATAAGTCATAGCTTAGGCTAAAGTTGGGTATTCTTTTGCAATTGATTGGTCAAGTCTTTATAAGTCGTAGGTTAGTATAAAGTTGGGATTCCTTTAAAATTGATTGGCAAAGCCTTTATAGGTCATAGCTTAGTCTAAAGTTGCGTATTCGTTTACAAATGATTGGTCAAGTCTTTATAAGTATGGCTTAGGCTAAAGTTGGGTATTATTTTACAATTGATTGGTCAAGCCTTTTTAAGTCATAGCTTAGGCTAAAGTTGGGTATTCTTTTACAATTGATTAGACAAAGCCTTTATAAGTCACAGCTTAGGCTAAATTTGGGTATTCTTTTACAATTGATTGGTCAAGCCTTTCCAAGCCATTGCTTAGGCTAAAGTTGGGTATTATTTTACAATTGAGTGACCAAGCCTTTATAAGTCATAGCTTAGTCTGAAGTTGGGTATTCTTTTACAATTGATTGGTCAAGTCTTATACGTCGTAGGTTAGTATAAAGTTGGGATTCCTTTACAATGAATTGTCCAAGCCTTTATAAGTCATAGCTTAGTCTAGAGTTGGGTATTCTTTTACAATTGATTGGTCATGTCTTTATAAGTAATGGCTTAGGCTAAAGTTGGGTACTATTTTACAATTGATTGGTCATGCCTTTATAAGTCATAGCTTAGTCTAAAGTTGGGTACTCTTTTACAACTAATTGGTCAAGCCTTTATAATTCATAGCTTAGACTAAAGTTGGGTATTCTTTTACAATTGATTGGTCAAGCCTTTATAAGTCATAGCTTAGTATAAAGATGGGTATTTTTTTATAGTTGATTGGCCAAGTCTTTATAAGTCGTAGCTTAGTCTAATGCCGGGTGTTCTTTTACAACTAATTGGTCAAGCCTTTTTAATCATAGCTTAGTTTAAAGTTGTGTATTCTTTTACAATTGATTGGTAAAGCCTTTATAAGTCATAGCTTAGTCTTAAGTTGGGAATTCTTTTACATTTGATTGGTCAAGCCTTTATAAGTCATTGCTCAGTCTAAAGTTGGGTATTCTATTACAATTGATTGGTCAAGCCTTTTTACGACACAGCTCTAATCAAAATGTATTTTAAACCCTATAATCAAGAACCGTAGCTAAAACGTGGCTCAGTCCTAATAATCTCAAAACTTAGGTACAATTTGACTTTGCCATCAAAGTCCAGATTTAGGGAGATTGGGCCAAATATTAATAGCTCTAAACTAGAGTTAAGAGTCCAGAATATTAATTCGACTTAGCTTCAATCGTCCAGTTGATAAAAACAGAATCCCCATTTCTTTTCAGTATTCCGCATATATACCACCCTCGATTATGCTATCCACGAATATTTTATTTATGGTTTCACAATTATGCCACTTTAAGTTTCCACACCAGACCGGACAGCTGACGAAGAAAATCAACTGTAAGTGGTGTCATCACTGTCAGTGTCGGCCGCCATTGGTTATGAAACAGTGCCAATATGGCAATGATATATGTACGATATAATTAAACTCATGACTACAGTACTTTTCTGCCGAACATAATAAAATATTTGCTCTTTGTCGATAACATAGTTACCATACTAATTTTGCACTTGTAACCGACACTTTTAAATTTAGGTCCAGAGGGCTCATTGCATGTCTGCTTTCAAGTAATAGTTGTGGCGATCAGTGTATCATCTATGTAATTGGTTAATGTCCGGAAAAATAGTAAACTTTTCCCACATTGTGAATCAAGGCACAATTGAAAAAAAATCAATATAACGCAAGTTCAAACAGTAGCTCATTTTTAATTTATGTAAAATAAATATATTCATCCAACAATATTCCTAGCTGTTGCCTATTTAACACTGCAGTGTACACAAACCACCGTTGTGACGTCATGAAAGTCTTGGTCCTATGATTGGTTCAAATCATTTACATATCTGAACCATGCAATAAGGCAATATCAAAGCAGAGACAAAATATAAAAATTAGAAGCACATATTGTTGAAATAAATTATATCCGTTAGAACTATCATTTCGAAACGTCTATTATATTCATATAATATTCAGTTATATTTCTGTAATATTCAGTTTATCTTCTAACGACCAATAACGAGAGAAAATTTGCATAGATGTATTTTTTAAGGGGAGGGGTGTTTCATTACCTTGACGTTGTATCAGGACTTAAAATATGCCCTTAGGACATGGACACTCATTGTTTTCCTAGGATTATGAGACAGTAATCACTGATTATGTACCAGCGTTAGATAGGAAATTCCCTCTTGTTCTGATGCAAAATTGCCAGAGTTATAATAGTTCTCAAATATCTTTATTATTTTCATTGTTATACTACTACTACTACTACTACTACTACTACTACTACTACTATTATTATTATTATTATTATTATTATTATTATTATTATTATTATTATTATTATTATTATTATTATTATTATTATTATCATAGCAGGAAAATAAGGATTATATTACGGTTGCCGCCATCGATTTGGGCACAACATACTCGAATTGGGCCTGTTCCTTCATACATGATTATAAGAAAGACCCGGAAAAGATAACATGTCGAAAATGGAATGACAGCCAAAACATGTCCATGAAAGCTCCAACAACTATTCTTGTTAGGGAAGATGGGAAAACTTTGGACAAGTTTGGATACGAGGCAGAGGACAAATATGCTCAATTTGCAGCAGAGGGTACTGAAGAGCTACATTCATGGTACTATTTCAAACGATTCAAGATGCACTTACACGACCGGGTTAGTAAATTAGTTACATAGATTTTATTTCCTATTATGCTATTCAACTTTAGAAAACCTGAATTCAAAATCTATTTTTGTCTAAATTTATTGATACGTTTAGATATATTGGTTGTCCGTATATAAAAGGAATTACTTGATTATCTCTTTTAAAGGGATTTTACTGGCAACTATGCTAAATGTTTAATTCCAAACCCCTGTAGTAACATTACACTATTTCCAAGTAAAGAATGTTTGTGATTTCCAAAACGTGATGTAGTAGCAATAATATATAGTATCTTTCCAAACCCATTTAGTAACATTGACTTATCTCCAGGCACTATTTTGTGCTCTTCAAACCATGATGTAGTAACAATATTATAACTGAAAAAGTATTAATGCTACATAGTTCTCCTGCTATCCTCAAATCCATTTAGTAACATTACCCTATTTCTAGGTACTGTATATGATCCCTGACACCTGATGTTACAACAATACTACATAGCTCCTCTGCTACCCCTTAAACCCATGTAGTAACATTGCCATATTTCACGGCACTGATTTGTGACCTCCAAAACTTGATGTAGTAACAATACTACATAGCAATCCACCTATAACCATGTGGTAACAATACCATTTTTCAAACAATGATTTTGTGAATTCGAAAACCTAATGATGTAATAATACTACACATAATCCCTTCAACCCCATGAAGTAACATTGCTCTATTTCCAGGTACTGGTTTGTGATCTACAAATCCTGATAGTGTAACAGTACTACCTTGTTTATAACCAAACCCATGTACCTGTAGACACACTGCTCTTTCTCAAAGCATCTGGTACTTTTATGATCTTCAACACCCGTTGTAATAATTATATTACATTGGTCCCTGAACCTATTCAGTAATAAATGCCCAATTTAGAGATAACAGTGTAAAACAGATTTTGTAATCACCCAAACCTTATATAGTAACATTACTATATAGCTATCATCCAAGCACATAAAGTATCAATACCCAATTTCCAGGTAACATTGTAACACTGCTTTTGTTACCACCCAACCCTGATGTACTAATATTATTCATATATATCTCATGTTTAGTAATATTATGCTATTTCCAGGTGACATTGAAAATATCATTTGCGATCATTAAAATCTGCTTTAGTAACAATGCTATATTGCTATCTCTCAAACCCATGTAGTAATATTACTCTATTGCGTGCTGATGGTGTAAACCTGATTTTGTGATACCCAAACCTAATTTAGCAACAACACAATTCCGACAATTACCATGCCCATGTAAAACAAATTATCAAGAGAACATTCTACACTGATTTAATGATCTCCATCTCCTGCAGTGGTAAGAATACTACATTGATATACATCAAAATTGTGTAGTAATATTTTCCTGTTTCCAGTGGAAGTGTACCACTCATTGAGTGACCTCAAAAATCCTGATGTAGTGACAGCACTACATTGGTATTCACAGAATCCATGTAGTAATATTAGCTTGTAACAGTGTATCAATGAGTGTGTAATCTCCAAATATGATGTAGCAATCATACTACATTGCCTCAAGTCCGTGTAGTATCATGACCCTATAAATTTTCAAGGCGAGAGCTGAACACTAATCCTTTTCTTTTAACAAACCTGGTGTACGGGAAGAAGTTTAACGACATGCATCATTTCTGTTAATATAATAAGATGATGGCATTCTTATTATTATTAAAAGCATCTTGTAGTAATATTTATTGCTAATGATGTTATATCACCTTGCATTTATCAAACACTTGAAGTAATATTACCCTATTTACAAGGTAATAGTACATTACCATTGTTTTGATCTTCAAAACTATTAGTGGGTACTACATGCATTATGACAAGCCAACGATTTACTGCTTTGATATAATATTACTTAATTATTTAGCATTTATACATCGTTAATCTCAAAATCCTTTTGTAATAACGCTCTGATTCCAAGGAAAAGTGCAAGATAATTAGAAGTAGGGTTTTAACCTTATATGACACGGAAACCCACATCTTTTGTTCCCCACCAGCACATCGTGCCAAAAAAATTATTAAAGCTTAATGTTAACAAAACGTATCAAAATTAAGTTCTGTACAAAGGTTATGCATATATTGATATTATAACAAGGAAAACATGTACACCTCTTTTAAAAATCTTCTCTCTGGTTGACCTTCGCAACATGTTGTCACATTTCATTAATGACAAATTTCAATCTGTTTCTATGGAGTTGATATATATACAATTGGGCCGAAAAAGACATACAGGTAAAACCAGCTTTAACTCTATTCCCTATAACGCAAATATGCTTATAACACGATGGGTGTACGGCTTCTATTGTTTAAGTGAAGGTGACCAACCATTTTAACATCCTAAATACATGATCCCGAAAACAACCGATTATTTGCATCCCTGGCAGATTATTAATTCCAGCACTGCGTTTATTGTTGCTTTAATGTCACTTTGCATCATTTCCGCCATATTAGCATGCATAAATTTCAAACCCTAAAGCATTGCTTATGATTGATGAAACCCAGCAAGCGGATTAAATATTATATGATCATGAGGTTAGTTAAAAACTGATGACATTGAAATTTCAAGGCACATCCCGCTTATATCGCGATGTTATTCTTCGCAACCCTAGCATCGAATTATAACGTGTTTCCAACAACACTGTTTTTAAAATCAGGTTAGATAGGTAGTTTTATTTTAATACATACATACATACATACATACATACATACATACATACATACATACATACATACATACATACATACATACATACATACATACATACATACATACATACATACATACATACATATATACTGATTAGTATCTATAAAATATAATATCCTACGTACTTCTATTATTGGGCTAAGCTACTTCAGTTTGATGCACAAATCAGCTTCTAAAACTATGTTTTGTGTTGAACATTATGAATGTTAATTATATTATGACAATTGGCATATATATTATTCTAACCCCTTTATGGGGCTAACAAGCTCATTCAGTTGCAAGAGCTATGTTCTGGGGCTTAACAACATTTTTCAGCACACGATAGGCTATAGGCTATACATGGCGGCGAGTATTAATGTTGGAGGAAGAAACCGGGAAATACGCAGAAAGAAACACCGACACACGCGAAGCTACTGGCAAGCTTTCTCACATATTCACGTTTGCCGAATCTCTTAGACTCGAACTCGCGTAGACAGAGGTGAAGTGCTAGTGTCAGCAATGAAAAACAGGAATAGTCACCTTGCAGGAAACAAATATTTATATTTCTTGGCCTTCCGAAGAAGAGTGTCCCAAAGTCACGTGATCTCAGTGTGACTCACACATCACTGATGATTGGGTGATTTGATTCAACATTGCTTTCTCTAACAGCTGATATCAATACTTCTCTCTCGTCCTGGTAAATTTCATTATTTTTCAAAACTTCCATTGTTTAAGCATCAATTTAAAAAGTTAACACTTAATCGTAATGATTTAAAGAACCACCACCCTGTTTCTAACATCTGATTCATTAGATAAATCTCTTCATGTATCGCATTCGAATTACAATAATAAATTATGATGGCGTCGTCATACCAGATTGATTCGGACAGTACTTGAGAGTAATTTATTCTTGTCATTTTGAAGCATTTTAGACTAAGCAACGAAATTTTGTTTTCTTAAATTATTATTGCCAATTTAATGTTGTATATATTTTGTCGCAACTTGTATCACATCCTAATGCAAATAGTCTTTTTTAGCAAAGTACAGTTTGCAATTTATTGATGATATATTGCATCACCATTCCAGACCAGTTGATCTATTTTTTATATTCCTCAAGACTTTCTTTCTCAACCCTGTTATTTTCATTATCTACACTAATCTGTTCTCAATTGTTATGAAACGACTTCTGGTGTCGCATCACTTATAAAATGATGACTGTCAAATATGCATATCGACCTGCCCAAATGAAGTCTCGGCCACTATAAAAGACATAGAGAGGTGCATTTCCCACGTGAAGTCATGGATGATATATAACAAGCTGCATAAGAATGAATCCATCTCTATAATCACACAAAAACTTTCTCATTCACATCCTTTACCTCAAAAAATAGAAATAACCACTACTTGCATTACATTCACACGGTCAGTATGAAACCTAGATGTCACTCCTAAGAGTACGCTCTCATTAAACCAACATATAATGAATATATGCAATGCTGCATATCTGGAGATGAGATGCGTCAGCTCTATTCACATTTTTTTTCAGGTGATGACACTAAAACGCGTTTTCTTTGCCTTAATACTTTCAATAATGGAATATTATGATTCATTTATATATCGTTCATCTCAGTATCTACTACAGAAACTTGACAAAGTTTAAACATGGTTGCTCTGGTCATCCTTAGAGTACATAACACCGAGCACACCTCCCTCGAGTTCTGTAGTCTTCACTGGCTACCAATTCCATCTAGAATAAAAAATAAAATCTATTTACTATTCTTCATTTCATTTAATAGCTCCAGTCCAATATACCTATCTGACCTGAACAATGTGTGCTCCACATCTAAAAACTTACACTAACCTGGCGACATTTGTCTTTGTTGCTATAAGGTTTAAGGCAATTCTGCAGCACAATATAAGCTATACATCGCGGCCAGTATAAATGGTGGAGAAAAACCAAGGAAAACCCCTGAAAAAAAAAACAACACTGACGCCACGAGAATCATCTGGTAAATATTCTCACATGCCCAAATTGGCTGAGCCCGAGACCCGAATCCACGCAGACAAGGGTCAGATGACAGTGGTTCGTAACGGTGAGCACCTTGGGCCACTCGGTCATTCGGGGACCCCGTCTGACACTTGTATTCTGATTGCCCCCCCCCTGCTAAAAGTGAAGAGATATGGACAACGTTATCTTGTGTGCGAGGACGCAGTTACGTGCAATGAATAGCCAATCGACCTTAGACACTGTGCTCTCATACATAAGTGTTCATAATAATCACGTAATTTGATTGCAAGCGTAGACTTGAAGACTTAATAATATTTACTTCCTTAGTTATTGTCAGCATGGTTTTCTTTTATAAATTTATTGAGTTTATTTTTGTAATCTTGTTGTATATCTTTTAATGTGTTATCTAGTTCACTAGAGCTTAAAATATACGGAACAATACCAAAAAGATATTATTATTATTATTATTATTATTATTATTATTATTATTATTATTATTATTATTATTATTATTATTATTATACTTTCGATTAGACTTCTAAATACATTTTATAGACTATTTAAGTTGATAAATGTATCATGTGCATTAATTTGTGTCCACATTCCTCAGCTTTTAGCTTGATATGCATGCTAGAACTGAACACTCCAAACTGATAAAATAATTCTAATATGTTTCGATGTGGGTATACTAAAAGGTGAACAATATAATGACATGAGACGAACTTTAAAATATCCACACATACTTAGATCTGCAAAACTAATTATTTCACATGCCCTTTATCTGCATCATCATGGTCAAAGAGCAAATGATAACATGTTGGAATCAGAAAGAGGATCTTGTAGAGTCATGTAACATAATATAATTGATACAGCTGAAATCAAGTATTCGATATATTACAATTAATTACAAGTAGAAAAGTTAATCCCCAAAATACATGGCAGTTAAGGTTTAGACTATTGTTGGTACATGACATTTAAGCTACTGAGTCATATATTTTCACTTAAGATTCCAAATGTTATTTGAACATGACCCAGATCAACTGCAACACAATGCACCAGCAGATCTTGATCGATGCAGTTTGCTAGAAGTAATCAGTAGAACAAACAGCATTGATCAATATCTGCATGTGCAGTATGATATGGCATACCAAGATCATTGTTATTTGAAGATTGACTTGACTAATAAATGAGTGGAGACCTTGATCCTTTTTAAACAATGGCAGGTTTTCGATCTGAATTAGACTGCTTTATTGGCCTAGTGGGTTGAGCATCCGCTTCGGATGCAAGAGGTCGCGGGTTTAAACTCTGGGAAAGTCATACAAAAGACATAAAAATGGTATATAGAGCTACCCTGCTTGGTGCCCAGCATTAACAGGTTAGTGTTACGACTGGTTTACCTGGTCTTCGGATAATGCGACTGGGTGGGACATGATGACACATGTCTGCGGCATCATACACCAGAGCTAGATATTGATAAAAACTGTCCCACTGCAGACGTCGTAGTGATATGAATTAAAAATTGTTAAAGATTTATATATATATATATATATATATATATATATATATATATATATATATATATATATATGCATATAACATACAATATTATATATCCGGTTATTATATATATATATATATATATATATATATATATATATATATATATATATATAGCATACAATATTATATATCCAGATATTATATATATATATATATATATATATATATATATATATATATATATATATATATATATATATATATATATATATATATATATATATATATATATATATATATAGCAATATAGCATACCATGCATATTTGCATCACATTTCCAGATATTATGATTAACTAGTATGGGTAACGGTCTATGTTGTATGCATTTTTCTTGCAATGTGTCTTTTTTTGTTTGTAAATGTATGTTATTGCACATAAGTACAGTTTCTTTTGCATATTTTGGTGAAAATATATACTCATAATCTTGAAGTATTTGATGCAAACGTTCAGTATTTCTTATGAGTTTCATCAATTTTTTGAAAATTGCTTTGCGATTGAAAGAAAAGCATGATACACTATTTTGTTTGTGTTAGCTTTAGATGACATTTGTTTATATCCTCGTCATAATGTTGACCATAAATGTGTGAGTTCAAGTGACGCCACTACTATTTAATTGGCAAACATTAGGTGTGAATCAGTGGCCCGAACAATAACATTCAAATTTAACCATTGCCTCATATATTAAATTTTTTACCATTAGAAAATCACACGTAATATGACATTGGAAAGCGAGAATGGTAAAGTTCTACCTGCCTTGAGAGTTTTTGCATTGACCATCGAATATTTAAAGAATGATCTTCTAGAAAACCTGAACAAGCAGACAATTGATGACCTGGACAGAAGTCTGATTCGTTGGGTTCTTACAGTTCCCGCCATATGGGATGAACCTGCCAAACAGTTCATGAGAGAGGCTGCAGTTGCGGTAAAATCAATTTGTAAATGATATAATACTAATTCGATAACGGCGCGAGTAGGTATTATGGAAAATCTAATAAATGTAAGAAGAGAATGAAATATATTGAGTATTAATTAGTCTACAAAAAAAATACCTGAAAAAGTAACATACGGAGGGCTGTAAATCACAGCAACTGAAAAATACAAAATGATTTAAAATAGCTAGAAGGGGTGAATGAAACAAAGAAATTACATTTGATAGGAACACCTGTAAAAAACAAATAAAGACGATATATATATATATGTATATATATATACATATATATATATATATATATATATATATATATATATATATATATATATATATATATATATATATACATACATATATATATATATATATATATATATATATATATATATATATATATATATATATATATATATATATATATATATATATATATATATATATATATATATATATATATATATATATATATATATATATATATGGAGTCTGTTAGTATGTATATATGTCTATTTGTGTTTAAGCTTGGGAATGCAGCAAACATGACAAAATAATGTATATATGTCAGATTGGTTGGCATGTAGAAAAAATGAAAATAAATGCTAAGTAATAATTTAGGACTACTTTTCTAACTCCATAGCAATGCATATAATGTACAACGTATGGCTTAAAAAACAACAAACATGCTTACCTGTTGGGGTTTGCTTAAAAATGTTGAATGAACTTTAGACAGTGTAATTATTTTATTTCATAAAGAATTATGAATTTTCATGGAAAATGTCTTTCCTTGACAAATAAAACATTAATAATTTTGGACTTCATTGTACAGGCTGGAATACCAAGTAATCAGCTGACTCTAGCTTTGGAGCCGGAAGTCGCTTCATTGTATTGTACCAGAATTCGTTTAGTGTCAACATATAACGGTGAGTCGTGTCCTTTACTACCAGGAACAAAGTTCATCCTCATAGACGCAGGAGGTAAGTCTCCTTTCCATTTTATATCTTTCGTGATCATGCAGAACGAATGTGGTATGAAGTTTCAGTTCCTTAACATTAGAAAAGTGAACAAAATCAATATCTGTTCAGGTTGGATAAGTGATGCATAGAGTTATTTTTATTAATTTCTGTTAAATCGTTTGCATGTACAGATTATGCAGGCTTTCGGTTGTAATGAACACACGCTTACCAAAATAAATTCCTTTATTCTAAGATAACCGTGCTTTGATTTAACCTATAAATCAAAATAGATAATTTTTCAAGTTGTGATGTTTGTGTGTGCGTTTGTGTGTGTGTGTGTGTATGTGTCTTGACACCAAAATAATCGAACGGTATTAGAGACCTTTAATTCCTTGCAAAACTTATATATAAACTTCTGTATTGCTTAATATTTGTTGTAATATTTTAAGAATTAATTGCTGGGCCCCCATTTGATTACGTCATCCACACACAAAGTCCTGTATATACAACGTATTTCAGCCTATGGAAGAGAATGAATATATATTCCCATTTTCAGAGGAATTGACTGGTGCGAACTACTACTATTTCTTCAAAATATGTGCTTATCACATTTCAAATGTTTCTATAATTAAAATTAATTTGCCTATTACTACGCGCATATTTAACAGTGTAAAAATAATCATATATGGACCCAACATAATATAATCGAATAAATTTCAAAACCTATTGTTGCTAGGGCTAGTTTTGTTTTCAAGGTTGTTATCGAATGAGTGCTGCATATAATAATATATCAAGCTAATTAGGATTAACTATTAAAGTTTGTCAGAGGGATTATCTAGCCAAAGGCTACGCAAATATCCATAAATAACGACCAAATGTTTCGTAGACTGATGCAAATAGTAGTTGCCTATTTTCTCAAGTGTTAAGATAATCCGTTTGAACCAAGTCTACTTGACCAATGCCATGTGACATTAAGTAAACTGAATTGGTACAAAACTTGTAACACATACAATCGAACGTTTGAATATCAGATCATGTTAATTTAGATAATTCCGTTTACCGCTCTACGTTTTGACTAGAATCTGATCATCCCAATTATGTGCTCTCTCTCTCTCTCTCTCTCTCTCTCTCTCTCTCTCTCTCTCTCTCTCTCTCTCTCTCTCTCTCTCTCTCTTTTAGAGATTGCCGTTCCCTGTACAATATTATTTAATAAATGTTGTCATTACAGGCGGTACCATCGACATTATTGCCCATGAAGTAATGAGTGACGGATCACTTAATGAAATATACCGATCAAACGGCGGTGCATGGGGTGGTACAGAAGTTGACAAGGCATTCTTTGGTTTCCTTAATGATTTCTTTGGAAGGTCTGTATACGATAATTTTAAGCAGAACCATATGGATGATTATCTTTTCATTTGTCGAGAGTTTGAACAGAAGAAGAGAATTGTTGACCCACAAAGCTCTTCGAAGGTAACAGTCCGTGTACCTGTCTCATTAAATGAACTGTTTGAAAAGCAAGATGAACAAAACCTAGCAGCGTCCCTGAAATCAAGAGGCAAATGGACTGAAAGAGTAGAACTAGTGTCTGACAAGATGAGACTGGAGGCAGATATTATGATGAAATTCTTTGCCGACGTGTTGCAGAAGACAAGGGACCATCTCCAGTTATTATTTAGCGGCGATTCGTTGAAGAATGTAAATATAATTATGATGGTTGGTGGATTCTCAGAATCGAAAATGTTGCAGGAAATGGTCCTAAAACTGTTTCCTAAGAAGAAGGTCATTATACCGACAGAGGCCGGTCTTGCTGTTCTTAAAGGAGCTGTTTTGTTTGGCCATGACCCTGCAGTGATCGGACACAGGGTATGCAGGTTCAGCTATGGCGTCAAAACATCTGTGAAATTTGTAAAGGGCGTACACAGAGAAGACAAGAGAAAGACTGTTGGAAATGAAGATCTGTGTGTGGACATATTTGATATCCACGTTCACAAGGGCCAAAGTGTGAAACTCAATGCAAAACAAATCCCGATGGTATATAAACCTCAGAAACCTGGGCAAAAGAATATCAGTTTTGAGTTTTATTCCTCGAATGAGTGTAATCCCATGTATATAACTGATGAAGGATGTAGAAAACTGGGAAAAATCACCGTCGACGTCCTGGAAGATTCAAGGATGGAAAATGCAGTAGAAGTCAGCTTTAAGTTTGGTGGGACGGAAATCCAAGTGGAAGCCATTGACAAGAAAACAGGGAAAGCAACAAAGACGAAGATAGATTTCATTTAATTGACTTGTTTTGATGTACATTTAATTTCAAAGATTGATACTAAAATACGTGTGTTTGTTTGAAGCTGTGAAATTTACAACTGAATGATACATTTAAAAATAGTGTCACTCCCTGAACAAATTAAACAAATGATAGTATTTTTTAATGCAGTGGCGTTACTGGGGGGAATTGTTTCGAAGTTGCGGACCCTACCTGGCGATACCATCAGAGCGGGTGACACCAAAATATCTTGATACAATTTTTAAACTTTTATGCAGGAAGGGAGTCCATTGGGATTACAACACGAGTTACAGCCCTAATGACGCCACTGCCTTAATATATGGGATTTAATTACTTTGCATTATTTGCATTGTTAAAGCACGGAGATAAATAACATATGGAAAGAAATATTTTTATCATTACAATTTGACCATATCAAAAGGCTATCAGAATATAGTCTACGTTTCTATGAATATTTAGTTATTACTTTTATATTAACACATATATATGCTTATACATGTGCGAATATATAGAATGTATGGAATACTAACTTGTCTTAATTTTTCTAGTTGATACTTAGTTATATGATGTGGACCCTGAATGTATATGTTTTATTTTCTATACAATGCTCTTCATTGCTTTGCTTAATGAAACACTTTACAGTGTATTATGTGCAGTTGCTATTATATATTCTTATATCTTTGCTGTTATTATTATTCCATAAAGATACTGTATATTTATTAATATGGAATGCGCATTTGTTATTAAATGATGTGGCAAAATGACAAGTGTATATATTACATAAAGCTTCATAATATGGTATTGATGTTTTTTTATCCTATGCATTTTACATTATATGATCATGAAAGGTTTATAGGTAAGGATCTGATTCAAAATGCTTTCAGGAATGAGAAGTTAGTGATGCCCTTTCAAAGCATTTGTAACAAGTGCACGTGAAACACGAGTGTAACAGTATATTAACTATAATCGCATTGGCTTGTCATTATGGTATTAAAGGTAATTATCAGCAAACATGGGCATTTTTTAATGAGATAAAAAAAACTAATCGTATGATTTGAGATAATTTCAATTCCTAAATGCGAAAGTTTGCCATGCATGAAACTATATACGCGACTGCTGCTTGGATTAAACAATGGTACTGCAGAGCACATTTCAAGATTCGATACCAAGCTATACAAACATTATTTTTCACGTAAGGTACACGACAGCCGTAAGGATATAATTAATGAAATTAGTACTACACCTATCAAAGGCAAATTAATTGCGTAACTTAATAGGTACACTGTCGGCAACAAAGTGACTGTAATTTATGATGTTATTTTGGAAAAAAATATTAGTTTCTATTGAGTGTGTTTAACTGTAGTTATAAGAAGTTGATAATTATTTTCCACTCAGAAAGATTGAACTGTTTACCTGTATACCAAAAAGTAATAACCCTAAGCATAACATCTAATTATAAAATCCTTGTCATTTCTAAATGTATGTTTCATATTGTTTATTTCGTTAGCTCTTATATTTCATCTTACAATCTCACTGTGTCACA
>JAEAOA010002337.1:1645000-1735000 GCA_016746295.1 Potamilus streckersoni | reverse complement strand
TTTGTGAACCCAGCTTTGTACTAACACATTTCCATGTAGTGGAGTCTTCTACATCACATTTTAAGTTATATTCTATGAGTTAAGTGTAAGGCGAAGGCTGACACAAAATATATAATAAACGAAACATCTTCGCCGTGTTCATGCACTAAGTTTTCTTTGAAATAGTGTTTCTCTCAGCAAAAAGGACGACTGTAGTCTATGCATGAAAAATAAAATATGTCCCATGCATGAATAAAGTAGGGCCTGATCTAGACGATACACATTTTCAAACCTACAAAGCACTCCAGATCTAGAGAGCAGATTTTCTCAACCACTTCACCCATTCCCCGCTTTGGAAAGACAACAGTGAGAGCGAAGTACTTGATAATGTTTTATATATTTATCTTTCGGCGTAGTGTATGCAATTATCACTCTGTTTCTCTGCCTATCTCTCCATCTGTTTAAAACTCTTTATAGTGGTTTTGTTTCCTTTTTGACACAATAACTTTAGTTTTCGACATCTTCAGTGACCAAAATTAAGAATGGCAACACATGCACTATCTTCGTTCCACTTGCGTTTTCCACAGTAATCGTCCCTAACGTTGCGTTCAGAAAGCTATCTGAATGGTTTCATGCCTACATGTAGCATGGATAACTCCTCCGCTGTCTGATAGGCCATTTCTTCGTCGACTACGATCTCTTACAACGTCTATCTTGATTTTGTGAATTGTACCGTATGCACGCAGTCGGGGATTAAGGTTTAGCATAGAAGATATGTACCCAAGTGAAGCATGCATTTTGTTTGACCAGGAGCTCGTTCTGTTTGAATGTTCTTCCCATGTCCGTTTTTGTCGTCCTGAGGACAGTATGTACTATATCGGAATTTTCGGACTTGCGTTTGTCGAAGTGGATGGTTCTCATAGTTTACTTGGCGGACCTCCTCTAGCCATTTGTCCATGTCGTCTTTCAAATGATATATTTCACTTTGATAGGTACCCAAATCCTGAGAGGACCTCTATACCACCGCCCTCTTATCAGTTGGAATTCCATTTCGTAAAAGATTATCTGGACTGTTTCGTGCCTTGCCATGGCTCTCGTACTACCTGGATACCTCTGGAACACTGTATTTTCCTACAACAACATTTCTGTAATTGCTTGCCGAGTTGTTCGCCTTCTTTTAGTTGTAGAACTTATGTTCCTAATTGTTGGGTCTCAAGGACACGTATCAAACAGGCTGTTGAGTCTATCGTATAGTTTTAAATGTGGGGACATTGCGATACGTGTGTTGGCGCCTCGCTAATTGTGGCGTGTGAGCTGGTCGCTATGAGCTCTCTGTAACCGTGTCCAAAACAAAACCAGAGTTACTTTATGGATTCTGGGCGGATGGTAGTTTTCGGACTAGGTTCTATTCACAGGAAGCTTTGTCTGCTCTCCGATTGTTCTACAAGTTCTAAAAACTTCTTGGAGGCCTCAATAAAAATGTACTTGTCCTGACAAATATTCCCATTATACATTTAGCCTGCTCTGGCGACCCTGGTGTAGTGCTATGTATGCTATGGTATCTAACATATTTCTAATTTTGTCCTTATGGTCGTTTCTGGTTAGGAGAGAATGTGCTCTTGTTCCAACGTTATTCTGATAGAGACATTTGTTGCTTTGAGTAACCTAAGCTTAGAATGATCTTCGCTAATGACCTTGCTGAACTGTCGTCTGATAATAGATAGCCATGCCATCAACATGTATAGTATTGATGTATTACATTTATAATTTATAACCACTATTTGCTTTTGATTACGTTTGCTTTACTAAGAACAAGGACCACATCTTGCTGGATGATAACATGTTTTTAACAGTCAGTAATGCTTCAGGGAAGAAATAATTGGTTTTCAGATGTGTACATCGGACATACTACCCCGTATGCTCGTATTTAATCTTATATTTAAGTCTAATGTGCTCTCAAACTTTTGGTGATTAATTAACATTTTTTAGCTTTGTGGTATGGAATTAAGAAACTTATAAAGCTGCAAAGTTTAATGCCACTTACAATGGATTATGACCTAAATGATTGTGCATAGGTGTGTGAACTTGTGTGCCAGTGTAAATCTGGAATCTCGGCTAGAACACACCCCAACATTTTGGTGATACACTTCGATACGCGGACGTCTCCTTTTGTGTTAGAGTCATAAACAGATTTCCCAGACCTCATGTAGTTATAAAACAAAATATGCTGAGTGTTACAGATCATGTCCTCATTTGGTCAGCTTTTCTTGTATTTGAATATAAATAATAATATACACATCTCATAAGCATCAGTGCAAAAACGGAATAAATAAGAAATAACATGATTCAGATTAGGTATGCAAGTACAGACAAACATGCTTAAGGTATTTCATTTTAAAAGAATAAAGACGCTTTATTATGTTTTTTTAAAGAAATTATTAATACATTGAAATGATCACGATAATTTAATAATCCTGGGAAAAGTATTAAACGTGTGACTTAGGAAAATAGGCAGAATCAATATATGACTAACATCAGGACCACTTTAAATTTGAATTCGGATATTTTAGAAGAAATTTTTACATAATATTGTTCTGTTTTCTTCTCATCGCTTTCTACTTGAACGATGGAAATATTTTAAGAATTTTTTTTTCTTATGACAAATGCGATATATGGTTGATTTATTATATTACTATTCGTGAGGTAAATTAAAACCAATGTGAACCGCAGTTTAGGTTAGAAATATTTTAATTCCTGTATTGTTTTCTTTTATCTGACTGTATTGCAGAAATGAATACACACAAAGAGAACAGAGATATAATCTGTAATGGCTTGCGAAAGAAATGAATATAATACGTGTCTGCCATCAACACGGTTTATATTGATTGTAAAATTGCCTGTAAGGGGTTGAGTGAACCATTAGTGATATTTATCTTTCAGAACGTTTACAAAAGATATCAATACTAGGAGTACATGTTCCTGCACGAGAAATAATAAGTCACTTGGGCTGACTTCCAAAGAGGTCGTTGTTTATTCAGAAAATTGTTTCCATTTAAGTGATAAAATTGGTTAGCACTGCTGTCACAGCTCACCAAATGTTAAATTACTTTTCTGCCTTTTTATAAAAAATAAGTCAAAATACATTGATAAAATGAATACGTACTAATGATTGATATACTCGTAAAAATATTTTAGTGAAGAATTATCGATTCTACGACTCATTTCATCTATTCACATTCTTGTCTTTATAATCTTTGATTAAAGTTAGATACATCCTTCTCCCAGGGTTCAATTCATACAAGTAATTGAGCTTTTGTGTATTCAGCATTATCTATTTCTCACACGCATTATATCTGTCCTTTGCTCTACCTTTCTGACGGATACCTATTAAACATAAACATACTTATACAGTATCCGTTACAATATCTGCTATCATTCACAAAGTTATGAATAGGAAATAAAGGAGCACTTATATTAGAACAAAACAGAACATAATTTAACTTCATCGAAGAGCGCTCTGGTGGCCTAGTGGTTAGAACGTAGCCTCGGATGAGGGAGGTCCCGGGTTTGAACTCCGGCCGAGTCGTACCAACGACTTATCAAAATGGTATTAACAGATGCCTCATAGGGCACTCAGCATTAAGAAGGTGGTGTTAGGACAAGTATTTTTGATGAAACGTTTGAACATACCTTGACAAAAAAAGATGAAACGGCGATACACTTAATTGTTCTCAAATTACACTAGAACAAACTGATGTAAATATCATTTGTGTAAATTTAGTTGTTCGTATCTGCAAGGCTATGATTTTCATTATTTCACGAGCTATTCAATTTGTGAGACACTTATATGTTACATATTATATTGTTATTTCAGCAACATATCAAAATACTAACTTTTTGAAAGGATAAGGCAGTTCACGACGTATACCTGCGATAATGCACATTATTTTATATATTTAGATAAATTGGCATACGCTGTTGCTTCATTAACAGTTGTACGGAACGTTGTAAAATTTGTTGTTCGTTTTACAAACATGCTAACAACAGTTCAAAATTAAAATGTTTTAAAATATCCGAAAGCTCAACATGCAGAGGAATCATAAGCACCAAAATTCTAAAGACGCATGCATGTATACGTCATTCTATCAACGGAGGGTAATGACGGAGATCCCTTTTTCAATAAAGGAAAGCAATTTAAAATCTATCCGCCAATATGAACATAGTGTAATATCATTTATTACAAAATGTTTAGGCGATCCTCTTTTTTCCAGCAATTTACTTACAAAAAGATATATCAACTCAGAAATTGGATGCACATGCGCGTAGGAATCTCATTTTTATCCAAGCAACAAGTATAGCTTAATATGTGTTTATCAGAAATCAAACGTTTCGTTAAAAATCAGTGGTTACACATTCGATAACATAAGTATCACTAAAACTCAATTTCTAACATAATGTAATCATAAAAGAAAGGTAATTTTCGTTGAATGTTTAATTAGTACACACAGTGATATAAGCTAATTTGTTGTACTAGTCCTTAAATTGATTTTCAATTTACGAAATAAACAGACAATTATGTTTAACACGCATTCATTAATAATTACTATAAAAAGCTATTACCAAGTAATTTCTTTCCAAGTAAAAGGGATAATCTTCGATTGGTTTGATATCAAATATTATATTTTTCACAACTGACATGCAGTCACCATTATCTGCACAGATTAAAAAAGTATTGTTTTCTTCCCTTTAGCATATTCCATCTCGATTATATTAGTTTCCTTTCAGAACGTTACACCTGGCATTTTACTTTTCTGATTTGGTTTTCAAATGTTATATGTTGTAAGTTAGTTCAATAACGAAGATGCAAAATACACTGTTGGATTAATTTTACTGATATTCAGAACTGAACTACTTTATTATTATTATTATTATTATTATTATTATTATTATTATTATTATTATTATTATTATTGTTATTGTTATTATTATTATTATTATTATTATTATTATTATTATTATTATTGTTGTTGTTTTTGTTATTATTATTATTATTATCATTATTATTATTATTATTATTATTATTATTATTATTATTATTATTATTATTATTATTATTATTATTATTATTATTATTATTATTATTGTTTTTGTTATTATTATTATTATTATTATTATTATTATTATTATTATTATTATTATTATTATTATTATTATTATTATTATTATTATTATTACCGTAATACTGTTAATTTATTGTCATGGGTTTATATCCCTGAATAAAATCATCATTGATACACTTGCTACAAACATGCATGGTTTGGTTTGGTTTGATGGTTTACATCACAACAAAACAAATAGATTATTTTGTACCGAGGCAAATGGAGTTATCCGAATACACATTACGGCACCTATCTCTCGTGCTTATATGATGGCATGATTTTAACCTATACATTTAAACTTATATCCTTATATATGTTACGTTTGTATACATAGTGCTAGTAATACTGATTTTAGAAAAGAAATGAACATTAGCTTCAAATTCTGCTAGGTACATGAAAATATCTCGGTTTAAATATTCATAGGAGACAGCACCTTCTGTTGAGCTCATGAAAACTCATTCGACTCATTTGTTAAGACTAAATTAAAACTTCAGTTCTCTGATTATGCAGATGCATTTTATTTACATTAATTACATATTTGGTTTCAAAAAGATCAATGATGTTTCTATTGATTGTAACCAAAGTAAATGAAAATAAATGTCACATGCATCTTTTTTTAAAATTTATTTTAAATTGAAATTTCACAGATGCGGCATCTATAAATTAATAAAAAGCATTGCGTTTGCATTACGTTCTATTCCCTTACAAATAAGATCACATCAGTTATTTAACAAGAGTCCCAGGTGGGACTGATAGGTCTTGTCTGGATGAAAACTACAAGAAGGCATTTAAAGTTTACTTATTTTTAGTAATGGCAGCCATATTGGATGGCAGGCTAGCATCATTGAAACAGTTTCATTCGACCTAAGTAAAGTAAATATTAATATTATCGGCTCTTTGAGCCTGGCCTTTATCATTTCTTCTGATGACGCTGCATATTGCACTTAGTGTGCTTTTGCTGAAAATGTTACATTAGCACGTGACAATTGGGGATCCTGTTAGGTCAAAATTTTAATCTACTTGAAAGATTAAAAGGTTGTATAAATTCTAACATCTAAATATTTTATACGCTACTCCACATACATTTGGAGAAAGCATTAGGGGGATATCTTCCTAATGTCAGAGGTCCTCCTAATGTTGGTGTGTAAACATGGGGCTGTCCTCCCAATGTAGGTACAGTCTTTTATATTCCTCCATTAAATGATGCAAAGTAACTCAGTTTCGAGAAAGACCACCATGTTTAAAAAGCTAAAATCTATGTAATGAGGCTATTCATCTCCATAGTTGTGTTTATGAAAACTGATATAAAAGAGGTATTCATGCATTGATAATATTGCAAACACATTTGGTCTACTGTGATTTTGAATTTAACCATTCATACATTCTTCAGTTTATACTTGTCTTACTTAAGTCGGAAAAATCATACTGCTGTAAATTATTTCAATTTTGACAATTTTGTCTTTGATAAAACATTTTAATGCGCAAGGAAACTTTCATAATGTACATGTATATATTGAAGTTTGTATAATTTAATTTCTTAATGAATCTGAATATGGAATGAATTAATGTTTCAGCTATGTCCTTATATACATCTGCAACAGCCTAAAACGACTATATTTCGCAATATTCCCCACTTGACACACCTTACTGTTACATCTAATATTTCACAATATTTATTCATGTACACAACTACTGTCTTTAACTAGCCAACGATAAACAGTTCCAAACTTATAAATATGTAGACTATTAGAAACTTGACAAAATCAATTTACAAGTGCAATCTACTGACATAATTGAAATAAAAACAGATACAGTCATGCACCAAAAGTAATCACACACACACACACACACACACACACACATATATATATATATATATATATATATATATATATATATATATATATATATATATATATATATATATATATATATATATATATAAATTGTTCCTCTCATATCGGAAAAGAATAATGCTCATAAATGACACAAAATATATTAAAGCACTATAGTACAGAGCTATGTGAAAGTGCATCTGCAATCAGATTACCTTTTCATTTGATGTGCATAAGGCTGAAGTTATATTCCTGCAAGATTAAACCTTAAATTCAATAGGTTGACCTTGACCTCGTTCCACATTACTTCCTAAAAATTTAACACAAGGTCGCAAAAAGTTACTTTTAGTCAAATTAATTGTCAAATTTATCTCAAAATCAAAGAAAGGAATTTCCAGGTGGTTTTTCTAGGCGTCACTGTATATCACATATCTTCGATGCATGCATCAAGGTCAGATACATGAGATGGCCATTAAAAGCTAGAGTGTTGAGAGAATTTTTCATACCGATAGGCATCACTCTATATTGGTAAAGTCCAATAGAAATGCATATGCCAACTTCTCGTTTGCTCTTCCGTAAGTCGAATTTGCCGAAATTTCTCTCTACACGTAGAAATTGGTGACGTTTTTTATTTTCAATTCTGCCTATAAAAAAAATCATCATTTGTTGCTATTGCAAATGAATCCGTTTTAGTGAAACTGTTCAATATTATGTAGTCAGTGCACATAGGTAAAATAATATCTGGTTTTGGCGCAGGTATCCAGGGCAAACTCCAAATACATTGCTAGGTTCAATACAATCATTCTGAAATATATATTCAATTTCCTTTTTCAAACATTTCTGCTTAAGAGGATTCATCCTTTATAGACGATGTTCTACATGCGTGGAATCTACAATTTCATCATCACTAGATTTTATTAGTTCGTGTTAAAAAGTTTCTGGAAATAAAAGTACATATTCTCAAATCAGCTGTTTTAACCCATTCATTTCCTGTGTATGTTGATGCAAAATGTTCTGGTCCAGATTATTTCAAATTCCAAAGAATGGTTACATCAGTCAATACAGTCAGGTTGAAGGACATAGTTTAAATCCACACTATATAGGAAAGGTACAACTAAATTGATAGAATGACTAAGAGGACATAGATATTATATACATGCTGCTTTAAAATGTTTATATGGCAGACTGATATTTTCACGCCTCTCAGGAGTGATCATACTATAATTTCTTTTTTTCTTTTTAAGTGTATAAAGAGCATAACAAGTAAGCTAAAGATGATTTTGAGATCGAGAACATATCTCCAGGCTGAAATGTTTGTTTTCATTTTGAGCTTCGTCAGGGTATATTGAATATTATTTTTCCTACCTCGTATAATTTTGGCAACGTATTTCCAATTTATGTTCATAATCATAATTAAGAAGATTAAGTTCTTAATCTTCGGTAGAAAGAAGTTACTTCTCAAAAATTTAAGTTATCCATCGACAGTATGGCCAAAAGCAAGTTCGAAAGAACTAGAATTAATGATTCTTGAACTGATCGCCAGTGTGAAATCTTCTTGACTCTTAGATAACCATATAATGGTGTTTCACTATACAACTCATTAAGTTAACACAAGTCAATGGTGTTACACAAAGTAACCGAAAAGAGCACGAACCAATCATATTTTGTAAACTTTAACAAAGAATTTATATCCCTTCATTATAAAGTGCATATGTTAAAGAAATTATGGTAATGCGAATTAAATTCCAAAGTCACATGTATGATGTTTCAACTGAATTCTAGTGATATTCCAAATAATTTCCAATATTAAATGTGTTGATGTGCGTATACAAATATACTTATATTCCAGTAGTCTGTAGTGTGACGAGTGTTAACAATGTTTTGATGAATCACCATAATAAAATAATAATCCGAAAATGTTCTTGACTGAATTCCCCACAATTCCAAATTAATGTTTCAGTCCAAGAATATTATTGATTAGCACTTTGTAATTCTAGTGAACAACAATTTTAATGAATAATTCCCCCCAAATGAAATACTGAGCATGACAAGAATACTTATTCGGCAGATGTTAAATGCAAGAATGAGCAGTTTCTCAATTAAGCAACATTATATTATAAAAATATAAGACACATAAATAGAACCAGGATGAGGGTCAAAAGTTCATTTCTAGACGATATTTTAGTTGTCAACGACATAAGATCGATTACTAAATTATAATAAAGAACATGGAAACATCAAGTAGACCAGTTTTAATAGGGGAATTCCAATATCATGAATCCAGAGAAAAAATAAACTTCTTTACTTAATAATTGTCTGACAAAATAATCCACATTCATATGAAAATGTTAGCAATTTATTATGTTGTTAAAAAAAATTACTCAGCAGGTACAACATGGATTTGATTGTCGACAAGGTCAGTTACCTAATACAAATGTATTAACATAAAATTATTAAGAAAACCAATAAGCAAAACACAGTAATTATACGGAATATACCGCATTGACCACTCGTCATTGCCACCAGCAGGTACCTCAGGTGGTCTCAATTTCTCATAAAGGTACGAGTTTGAAACAAAATAAGTCTAATACATGTGGTTTAAGTTTACCTAATCATCTTCCTCTGAAACAAATGGGAGTTAGCATGGTATTGTTCCTGTCAACAACTAACGATTGTCTTTTGTCATCTTATTAAAATCAAGCGTATGAGTAGGAAAAAGAGGATCACTATGATTAATGCCTTTTTATTGATCTATACTAGGCACAATTATGATCGTATAAAAATTCTAACCAATACATGTATAAGCTAACGCATTTTTCATAGCTCTAATAACTGCACAAACATTGTATTAATCAGGGATTTCATTTTTAATAAGATCAAATTTTGAGTCCAAATTAAACGTATCAGTTACAAATAGATTAAACGTATATCCAGCTAAGTCAATGCCTCGCAATAAATAAACATCCTCAATGAGCAAAAGAAAGCATCTACCTATTCAACAGTCACAGGTCATGAACTAAGTCTGATGACACACCTTGAATAATAACACTTTCATTATAACAAAAATTCACAGACAAAGGCATTTTGCCTAATAGTAAATTACTGTGGGAAGCTCATGTGTTCCATAATATTTTAATATGGATAGGATTGGCAAAATTATCAACAAGTGATATAGAACCTATAGACATTATTGGTGCTTAATTCTCCATAACAAGTCAGACCTTTCTTTAGTTGACCCAACAGATGCTTTGATTCCAATACATAACCATTACCATGGCCTCCTAAAAATAAGATTATTTGTAATAGGTCTGACATGATTTCAGTTGCTTATGTTTTAATGTGCAGCAATCAGACAGTCTTTTTTTTTTACTAATTATAAGTATTACTGATAACACTTATAAGAAGTTAGATTCTGATGTTGTACTGTATTGAAATTTGGAAGTACATGTATGAAATTGAAATTAATCTAAACCAGGTCTAACTATTTTAATTTAAGTTACATTTCCCAGTTATCGTTTCCCTTGGCATATTTCTCCTTTCAACATTTGTATCTGCATTTACCCCTCTTTTTGAAGTTGAAACCTTCTTAGTTCTATGTCCATCTTTTTTAATTTCAATTCTATTACTATCATTTAACAGCCAGAAATAAATCTACTAATGAAACTCAACGTAATTGTATTAAACAGGTTTGTTCCGACCAAATACAGAACATAATTTCATTTAATGTTTTGTTTTGATAAAGAGAGTTTTACGTCCGAAATACAATTGTGGCTGACTCCAGGAACTCGTTTGTCTTAAAGGAGACAAGAATACATTAATAAGAAAAGCACCATAAAAGCAAAACTTATTACGAAGTATCATCTGCGACCGTAATACAAATATTTAAATATTGGCATATCTTCAAGCTACTTAATTTCCGAGACATCGTATGCAAACTTTATGCGCAAATTTGGTTACTTTCGTCATGTGAGGTCATAGTAGCAATTCCAGCTTCTCGACGGGCAGTTGTCAGTCTAAAATATACTTTAAATCCTGGGAAAATTATTAAACGTGTGAGTTAGAAATATAGGCAGCAGGCCGAGTAAGTGATCACAAAATGCAACAATCAGTACACAGATATTTTATCTACACCAGCAATGATAAAACAATTATATTGCCCTACACCCGAGGTCCCTCTAATCATAGTTCGTGCCTATCCTATATGCAAAGTGAGGTGCGCGTTGGGCTTGTTGAAAAAAATGTTTGCATTGGGAAATGAGTCAATATATTTTCAAGACGTTGACATACATGCCATAACACGGCACAATCTAAATAAATCATCGTTATCATGTGTAAATTTGAGATCTGATTTTAATTATCTTTTTTAAAAAAGGTGTGCTAAAACTAAGATTCTAAATCCCTGACACGGCCGTGTTACAAGAATATACAATTTCCAAAAATCTTATTTTTTTAAAAAAAAATGTTATAAAAACCAACAATAAAGAACATTTCAATCTATGCCGGTTACATGTATTATGTTGAAACAGTACTCTTTTGTGATATAAACTGATATAAAACTATCCCTTAAGCAATTAAAATAGCAGAGATCAAAATAATAAACAAATTCAGGTATAAAACCAAAGTTTCACATTAACTGGCTGACAATATAAATTGTGAGGTGGCAACTGTTGCTCGGACCATGTTCGACAGCGCGTGTTTTTAAACATCAGTAATTAACTGTCAAATAAACGATTCCCTATTTCGTTGTAACTTGATATGCCTATAGGACTTAATCTTAGCAGTTCAAACCTGCAGTTACAAGATAACATACACGTGGAAACTGTACTATTCGTTTTATGTCCCACCTTATTCCCTTACCTTTAAATCTTAAGGCATTTAACACTGTTGATTGAATGTATTTTGGGGCACATGTACTGCATAATATTATTTTTTTTACTCCTTCTTTTAATTTAATCATAGTAATAAAACTTTACATATACGGTAGAGGGCTGGTAGTGCTTAACTGACCGAGTTTCTTTGGCGGAAATGGAGATGCGATATTGTTTGCAGACAAAAGTAAACAGCATTCACAGTGATCATTCAAGGGAATTAAGCTAATGGGTGAAAATCATTTTTAATTTTTAACTATAGTACTGTTGTTGTGGGTTCAAAACATCTGAAATTTACGTGAACATTGTTTAGTCTTAACATTCTATTTATTGACGAAAAGAAATGTCGTGTAATATTAATTATTTTTCCAGTGCCGGATTTAGTCATAGCAAGTACCTAAGCTATGGGAAGCTGTAGAGGCGCTATATGGTATGAAATACATTTGAGAGACCCCTACAGACTGTGAGGCACTAAGATGAACCTTGTTCAGCTTATTCAGCTTGCTCAGCACTGATATCATCACTATAATATTCCGAATTGATAAAATATGGTATCTGTGGATTGCACACGTTATATCTATTTATGCATTATACCGTATATCTATTTATGTATTGTTTAGTGTTGTTTTTTTCTGAGAAAAAATAATGACTGTCAAAATGTAATAATCGTAAGTTCTCTTCGAAAACTTTAGAGATATTATTAGATCAGGAGGTAGGTGTGGAAATAAACCCGAATTAGGCGGTTTATTTCCCCGCTTGAGAGTTGACAGGTATGAAATGTACGATCTTGTGAAATTTCAAGCAGGGCTTGTGAGTTCATTCAAGTCACTAGCCCGGGACCTGTGCCTAAATATTTTTCTTTGAGCACTGACCAGTACAATGCATAAACTATTATAGCAGACATTTATATATTATCAAATTTGTCAATAAGCTAATTGTAGCCTGCATGCAAATTACACTGTAATTGAATCGTAAAATGAAGCTTTTTAATGTTCAAATCGATTACTTTTAATTTCTGCTTTGCAGAATTATTTGTGGGGTTCTTTTGAAAAAAAAAACTAATGTTTAAATTACGGCTGATCAAAACGGCTCTTAATGCCTTTTACACCTCCCTGGTGATGGATATTGTTTCACTCAAAAGTCGGTACACGTTATAGTCTCTTAGCTCAGACTTTAGTCTTATCCCTCAGTGTTTCAGTGTTGGATTTATATTTTCAAACTATTAGTTCTTATGTGGTGTGTTGGGGGTAGGTAATCCATATGAATCCCAACCTTTTGAAATTAATTTATTGTATTGTGGTAAATTTTTAATTTTTTCATTGGGCAACATCACTTAGTCCTTATTCAATTTCTGCACAGGACACAATGTATAAGTATTTATGTTAAAATTGCCTTGCTTTTCTTTAAATTCTTAACACACAGCTCAACAAATATATTTATGAGCAGCTCTCGGAAACAGATTCAACTTTTTAATGTGCAACCCAAATCTGGCCTCCTGTCTTTATCACGCACCTTGTTTATGTTTCAGGACTGGCTAGTATTGCATCACAGGACCACCTTATATGTCGTCTCATAAAAACTCGTAAAAAATCGGCAATTTACGGAATCGTAATATCTTATGCGCAATGTAATCACTACCCGTCTACCATATGTGATTATAAACATTACACTTGACTTAATATTTGAAGAGAATTACAGTCATGAAAGGAAAATGTTGTGAAATCTGGTTGGCTTCACTCTGTGAAATCGTAACACCATGGACAAAGAAATTCCGAAGGAAAAGAAGTTAAATTTCAGAAATAAATTTAAACTTATCGGTAATTCATATCAGGAAGGATCCTCCGATTACTGTTGCGACCATATGGTCATGCACCGAGTAACAGAAAGAAATGAAACAGATAAGTTGTTTTACTAAAACTGAACAAATAATTTCAATGTGAAAGGTATAAAATAAAATATGAAGAAGTACAGGATTTATGAATTAAATCTAAATTAAACGCAAACGTTCCATCACAAGTTCCAAAAAATGAATATTCCGAGTCAATTCAAGATCCTCCAAAGAAATAATCTGCTAACAGTCACGATGAATAACAATGGTGTTGACCAGAACTTTTTGTGAATATATATATATATATATATATATATATATATATATATATATATATATATATATATATATATATATATATATATAATCCTAGATTACTATTTTAGTCCAATGAGCATCGTGAGCTCCAATATATAATCAAACAAATGACTCCTCTCAAAAACACGACATTAAACACATCTGCAGACTGATATTAATACAAACACACATGACATAAGAATCAGAAATATGAATGAATTTGAATTAGGAGGTAATTAATTGCTCATTCCTCTTCATATATACATATCCCATAGTCTATTACGATTATATTTCGCAATATACTCCCCTTCTCAATTAGGTATTTTACAATGCTTACTAAAGTACACAACCACTTGACTTTAACACGCCAACTGCAAATAGTTTCAAACTTCTAAATATGTTTAATATTAGAGGCTTGGAAACACCTAATTTGTAGACTCTATTCAATCAGCGTGTTACAGGTTGAACCATACAAATATATATATATATATATATATATATATATATATATATATATATATATATATATATATATATATATATATATATATATATATATATATATATATATACAATCATGCTGCGAACGTTATATAAATTATGGATATACATAAAAACACATATTGGATATATAAAACAACTATGATAAATAAAACAACGAAATGCACAACACATATTGTGACCGTTGTTGTATTTGAAATCTCTGATGTAAGTATCTTCTTTCACTAACACTCTTCAGGAACATCCTATTCGCATTCGCACCAATAATGTCCATTTATAAACGACCGTGGCGTAAATAATCCCCTTATCATAAGATATGCAATGAAACTTTCAACAACGCTTGGAGTAATAAACAGAGCTAGAATATACCTGGACAAAATAATAAATGACCACTGCTAAAGCAAACACTAGATTTTCAATTGAGTGTGCCAATACAACTTGTATAAACAGATCGAACATACATGTCTCATAAGGTAGACATAGTGATACTTATAGGGTGGGTTCCCTATCCAATAAAAGTTCGTGTGTTCTCTTATTGTTAATACACGAAGAGCCGAGTATCATTGTATATTCCCTTAAATTGTATCAGCTGACTATCCTGTCTGTCGCCATTATTTTTTTCTGACCTGTTTACAAAATGAACAGTTTTTGTTGCTGGGTTGTTTTGTCGCTTCTGTTTTGATCGGCCTCCTCATCCAGTTTCTGATGCAATACTGTACTTTTGCAATGACTCTAATACTTATCATGTGCAAATACCACAAACATCTCTTAATAGATGACCAAGGCGTAGCGTCGCATATTAAAAATCTCAACCTATAATTATCATGGATGAATTAATTTTACGCATGACTCATTTTTAAATTGCAAATATGCGATAATAGAGAAAATTGGCATTTGAAATATTATTAAATAAATGACCATTAAAACAATCATCATGAAAAATAATGCACATAATAGAGATATACGTAATAGTAAAATTTTTGCATCACAAAATGGTTTGAAATGGCAATATAAACAATTCAATTTTGCATGAAAGAAATAAGCTGGTTATGAAAATGCATTCTCTAAGCGTAATTACAAATCAAATTTCTTCTATTGATTTCATTATTGGCTTTTGCATGGTTACTTTAATAAAAACTTCCATCCTGTGAGATTAAGTAATGTACAAATATGCTACCATAATTATTAATTATATTTACAAATGGAACATTATTTCCTACAAGGACAAAAAGTCGTTTTCAGAAATAGTAATATGACATCTCGTATAGGTCAAATGTCAAGATATTAATTGGAAGAAATGCACAAGCTCTTCTAATTGTGTTTTAATTTGGTTTCAAAAGTTTACAAGAAACACTACCACATCGCAACTGTTATATTTATTAATAGTATGTTTACAGAAACGCTACTGTACATCATAAAACATCTGGTAAACTGAAGCTATGATGTGAGTTGTGTCTGCTTTCCTATCATGTGATGAGACTAAATATTTAAAGATTGACACTACGCGTATTGTCCATAATTTGTTTACGATAGAAGTATAACACGAAGAAAGAGATTACACATTTTCTGCTTGGACTTTTTTTATCGCAAACAAAATGTATGTGTCAAATGTTTGAAATTTATCATCAGACGATAGTATTAATTAGTTATTTTATTCTGCAATAGTACGAACTTTCTAAATATACTCAGTAATTAAGAAAACCATATAAAAGTATAATTTATGTAAATATAAAACAGTTTAAGAATAATATATTTGCTACATATGTACAAACTTTACTTTAAACACAGAAGAAGCTTGAAAGAGTACCTGCTTGAGACTGAGACAATTTCTTACTAAGCATCTGCTCAGAGGCAGACATTTTGACAACTTTTTGAATCAAGGATTATTCGTCTGCTGTACGAACAACATTTTCTAAAGTATCCTTCTTGTGTTCATCACGGTAAATTTTTACATCACAATGGACGCAGTTCTTGAACTCTAGACTAATACGAGTCATCTACGTTTGCCATAACATTATTAATCGAAGCACTCCATGTGCCAAATTTCTCTTTTGCTTAGCCATATTAACGTGGATTCGGATATTTTCTTCTTTGCAATTCGGAAAGCTTTGTTGATATTTATCATGTACCAATTCATTCAAAATACATTCCTTAACCAAGCCATAATCAGCACATGCTTCTTTTGAGTGATATATACATTTCACGAGCCTTGCAAATAAGTACACGTTGTAATAACAGTCAGGTCTCTACTGACCATATTAAGTTCTCAGTTATTTTGTGGAATACATAAAACTAATACTCAGCATCGTCTTTCAAGGGGTACTAATTTGTTTTTTAACACCAAAGGCTGAATGTGTGTTGTGAATGATGTTCTCTTGCCAGCTCTAATCCATTGAATTTCAGACGCCTTTCCATCTCTATTTTTCTTTTTGTATCTGTGCTTGTCTCTTCCCTTTCTCTTTCTATTTCTTTCGTTTTGCATCTTCTTTTTTACCTGCATTTGAATATGTCGCTCATCCTATTCTCTAACTCTTTCTCTTGCATCTCTCAATCTTCTTGTTGTATCTGCAACTGCACGTGCAGTTTTCTCGCTGCCTCTTTCGTTCAACAGTTTGTATGTCTCTCTCTCCTTTATCTCTCTTACCTCTTTTTGATTGTCCATTTGTCTTTCTTTCGTTTGCTGCATTTGCATCTCATTTCATTCTTATTCTTTACAGTTCAGTTTATCTAGGCTCTGTTTACGTCTGTTGTTTAAATTTTTATTTTGTTTAATTTCATTTCAAAGCTTGATGGGGACTAACAAATTTTTTTTAACAACACAATTGACCAAATATTTTTAATATTTCGTTTTAAGAAGGACGAATTCATGTCGGAAAGAGAATAATGGTTGGCAAGCTCCAGTTACTCACCATTTCTTAAACATTCAAGCACTTCGTGTCTCAGATTGGAAACAAACTCTCCTCCCTAGACAACACTGTTAAAGCATGTTGGTTTCACTATGTAAGAGCACGAAAACCAAGTGTCTGAGAAATGATTGTGAATATAAAATAATTTTAGTTTTTTTTTTCTGAAAAAAGTCTCAAATTCGTATCCCAGAAAAAGACTAAATTTTTGTTGAGGCTCAATGTTCATTAAAATGTAACAGAAAGAAGCAACGCCAATATGATTGTCAGACTTAAACAATTTAATTATCAATCTTATACATGAAAATGTGAAGGGAACTAACAGTGAATCCATAATAATCCTGAACATTATTATCAAAGCCAGAAAACTGAAAAATTCGGTGTAAAGTTCAGAACCAGAAATGCACTGTCCGCCAGGAATAATGATGTTGAGAAAATGGCGCAGTCCAGAACGCCATTGAATAATTCTGAATAGTTACAAAACAATGTTGTAGTCCAAAAAATGTGCACTTTTTTTTCCACTGAACAGTACAAATAAACGAGTTTCCTCTCAAATAATATCCAAATACAACAGGAAACTCTTCTGTAGACATGATGTTACACCAGGAATACAAGACATAAGAATGGCTCCAAAATTGGAATGAGATTTGATTGCTCCGGTTTCTCTTTATATACATATACTATTACCATTATATTACAACTATATATATATATAGGGCATAATTTGTTTAATATTGTTTATCAAAGGTTTAGAAAATATAGAAAATATATACATTCATGAGCACATTTTCCGTTAACAGACAATAATATTTGGTTCCAATGTCAGAGGACATCACAGTTTATTCAGAAATGGATTGAAAATATTTAAGACTGAAGGGATTTGTTAGCCGGACAGGATCATATACTATTATGACAGATAATTAACAATCTTTCAATGACATAGCTTTAACATACCCCTCACCTGGGTGGAGTGGGCTGATTTATTCATAAATATTTTCCCTTTGTATTTGAACATTAAAATCTACGCTACAACTCACAAATAGCGTCAACTCTTGTGACAGTGTAAATATCCCTACTAAAAGCAGGTCTCCCACGAATCCTAACTGAGCAACTATATAGATGTACGGCCTGGAAATTTGTCAAATTATCCTTGTCCGAACATAGTTTATGAGACCAAAGGATTGACATTTAACAAAGGCCTTTGTTGAGCATATCTGACAATTTGGGGGAAACAAATTCCAATCATTGTGATATTTGTGTCTGATCACAACTTATTTCGTGCTTAGCTAAGTAGACTTATCGCTGTCATAGCACTCTAATACGGATGAAGGGAGTAATGAATTGGCAAGCGATTCTTATGGAAGAATAAGTTTACCTCTTTTGTTAACAATGTTTTATTAAACATATGAGTATACTGATATACACAGCAACGTGAGATTTTAACCGAGATATATTTCAAATTGAGATGTATTTTTTTTTAAAAAAAACAAGCTGAATGAATAGAGACTCGCATAAAATTGAAACTATTTTATAAATTTCATGTAAAGTAACCTCAAAGTATAAGATTATGGTATAGGTACCACACGACGGATACTACCAATTTTAATTAACAGAAGCGGTAAGATAGCATACAAACGGAATTAAAATTACGTTTTATTGCCTTTGTCATTATTTGGTGCAGTCCTTAGATATGTCAACAGGTGTCATTAAATGTATATACCATTGCAAAATACTGTATGGGTATATACATATAAATAGGAACCACTGTGACAAGGTGGTTATAGTCTCTGGTTCGAGACCAAATTGATTCGGATCAGTCTGTGTGTGACACCGTCTTATCTTTTCTGGCAAGGTTATTTTCTCAAGTTGCTACTAATAACCTAAATGCTTTCTTGTGCCGTATAACATTATACCAAACGGAACGAATTTAAATCTAAATAGCTCAGTTGAGGTGTAATACATTTGTATATTAAAAGCAGATTACACACTGAAATGAACAAGCGAGATTAATATACATAGACGTCGTAATTATTTCGTTGTATGTCAGAGGCTTTCATTACACCGAGATGTGACAATAAATGAGCAAACGTATTACAGGGTTCAAAGTCACGCCATCACGTGTAGCAAATTTTTCACTATTGATATCTAACCACAGTTCAGCGTGAATTCTATTATAGAGGAAGATTGTTGTTGTATGGTTTAACGCCATTTTGCAGCACAAGATAGGCTATCCATGGCGGCCAGTATTAATGGTGGAGGAAGAACCCTGGAAAACCAAGGGAAGAACCACCGACCCACGAGAAGCTACCGGCAGGCTTTCTCAATTACCCACGTTAGCTGAGTCTGGAGTCGAACTCACGCAGACAGAGGTGAGATGGCAGTGATCCGTAACGGTCAGCGCTTTAGACCACTCTGCCAATCGGGGCCCCTATAGAAGAAGACAATATGCTGTATCATTCGACTGTTGTTTACAATCACATGATATACTACTGAAGTATTCGACTGTTGTCTACTATCACATAGAAGAATGTAATGCAGTTATCACTAATATTCATTACAGTCATTTATCTTGGTATAGTTATTGCATATGTTTATATCAAAATAACATGTGTATCGAAAAAAAGAGTCACCAACAAATATATGACTTTCTGCTTGACAGAAAGCATTGAATGTTTTTTTTTCTCGATCTGTAGAGAGAACAACCGATAAAGACTCATTTAGTGTACCTAAAATTGACGTGACCAGTACGACTTTGCAACATCACCACAATAGCGACTTAGATTCTTTTCCTGTGATAGAATTAAACATGCGATGGAATTCACTATTGATCTGTACTATTTGATAACTACCTTTAGGAATATCAACAACATTCTAAAATGTAGTTCCAACGGGTTAATTTTCATAAGTAAACACTAATCAATTATGTGCTTGCAATCCACCGAATAACTCTGATCTAATATTTGGCTAGCTGTAATATACTCACACTTGTTCTAACGATATTTCTTTGGCTGGTATTGCCGTTGGAAAGCTAACGTCAAACTCATGATTATTTGAGCTCACTGACATCATCGTGGTTGTTGGTGGTGTTGTATTAGCGACGATTTGTTGTAGCAATTCTAATGACGTAGTCTTTAGAGACGTTATCATTTACTTTCTGATTTAAATTAAGGTGACTTTGCCAACAGGGTTTGGGTTCCTGTTGGTTCGTGGTAAACTTTAATCATTTCAGTGAATTTCGTATCTGATATTATTCTAACATTGAGCCCTGATGATATCAGCGATGATAATTTGGCATGGGCCTGTGATGTCTCTGAGAGCAACGTTGTGTACTCGCATACTTTATAAGTTACGCATGTACAGATTTTTTTTTGCGATGATATTAGTAATACCAGCAACAACGGTTATAACTGCAACACCAACTCATATTACTGGTGATGTTATGTATGAGGCTAATGACGATCTGATTATAGTGGTTGTTTTCGCGACGACCGCATATGCAGAATATACAATAATGACCGTAAAATGATATGTCTGCGGTATTTGTTTAGTTTTACTGTGTACTCATCAATGATATTTTTCATTTGGGTCTGCAACAGACACACTTGTTTGTATCTGTAATATTGTGCTGCAACAAAGTCAATGGATTGGTTCATGATATAATGTATGTAGGCTATAAACCAAACTCTTTTTTTCTGGGTTCCACCATAAATAATCCCTCGTCGTTTTGATCCAGTTTTATTAACACAGGTCCAGAAAATGCATTGACTGGAAAACGCCTTGAAACTGTGGTAGATACTGTGTATGTTGCATCGCTGAGTACTGAGAATCATTAATACTGGTAACCTCACCGCAATGTCTGATGGAATTGATTGGTGTCTATAATGCTGATTCAGACGCTACTGTATATACTACATTATCAGTAATATTTTTTTTTATTTCAGAAAGTTTAATGTCGATGACTACTGGAGTTCCTAAAATTTCATTAAAGGCTCTATCATTGTTTCTACGAACATTTACAAGCGCCTTTACATGGGAGAAAATTCAGATGCAATTGTAGCCAATCCATCACTGAGTGTCGTTAACGAGGTCATCATCGGGATGTTGGTATTATCGACGTACCATTTCGTTGTGACGTCATCGTATTATTCTGGTTTTCTAAGACCAGTCGTTTTATTATTAGTCAGTCATTGTATCATTGGCAACTAATAAATGTTCATTGATCTCAGTTCTGATCGTAGCGTTGTTGTTGTTTACGTATCATTTTGTTGCCACGTCATCGTCTGATTTTGGTTCTGTCACATTAATAACTATATTTCTGCTCATGTTGAGATCGCCATACATAATATCTCCAATTCTTCTTATGCGTCCAGCAATCTCTCTCATAAGTGCTAAGACTGATTCCTCTCAGAGTATAATTGTATCGTTCTTAGTATCTACCGCTATGTTATATTAAATCGCATATGGAACTTGCAGAATAATATATGTCAACGAGATATTGCTCACTTTTAATCGTCCATGTTGATCCTGAAAAACAACAACTTTATTTAAGCCCACATCAGCAATATGTAAACGATTAGCGAGCTCATCTTTGACCTCGCCAAGGGTTGCATATTTTGATGATTTGCCTTGAGGCCTTTCCTGAGCAGATCTTCGGAAAGATCACTAAGCCTTGTTTAAATCGACGTTGGAGTATATATGCTTTGGAAGTTTACTCGTGAAAGTCTGTATGAGGCAGCTTCGTTGATGATGAAACATCATTGATGACATGAAGTACTTCACGGCCACATCTTGGCGTATCAGTTACTGTCTGTATTTTAACATTAAATACCAGATTGGTGGAATACTTTGAAGTCCGTCAAGATATTTTAAAAATTCTTTTGGTGGTGCCGGTCTGTATGAATAAGAATAAACAGTTCCACGTGGATTAATTGAGTATATAACCCAGTGAGAATCTTCACAAGAATATCCATCTAGATTAGGTATACCGGTCTCAATACGATTTAGTAGGTTTGGTAATTGAAAACGCATTAAACACAGCTAAAGTTTTTAATGTTGAATCGATTAACAACATCAAGTAAATCAAATTTGGACACGAGAAGTATCAAAGATGTATTTCAGGCAGTATTAGACTCCTCCCAGTGGATTGAATGTACAATGCATGATGAATTCCTGGCAGTCTTAAAACTTTCCTTTAATTTTGAAGATTTTAGTCAGTGACCTGTTTCTCTCTTTAATGCCATCACAGCAGCAGTTTCAACAGCTTCAAGAGCTGCTGCTGTGCAACAACTGAGGCAGCAGCGACTGTTAACGCTGGTTTAACTGCACGAAGTGGAAATGTACCACCCGTCTTGGCAATGTCTCTAATAACAATCGTAGAAAAATTAAATCGTACACCGGTCTTTGATTGCTTGGCATCATTGTAGTGATTGAGCTGACGTTTAGTCAGTGATAGTTCATTCGGACCGTTGTAGTTTTTAAATCTGAACAGGAGTCGAGGTGACACTTATATGATAATATGACAATATAATATCAAGATTGGTTTAATTCATGTTTCCCACTGGACATCAATGACTCTCATTCATCCACCAACACTTTCAAGTACCATTGTTTTATCTATGAGCTAAAACAGTTTGGAAGTGTATTTTAATTGTTGATTGTCTGAACAAGTCCAAATGTGTCCAGTGAGAAATAATAGATTGGATATAATGTTGTGAAATACCACTGAGATATCCGCAAACCAGAATCATCATTCTAACCAATCCCCATAAATGTAAGCAAACGATAAGCACATGCAACATGATTATTATAAAACAATTAGCAGACTCTCTTCAGAAGGTTCTTGATTTTTACTCTCAAAGAAACTTCACTAATCCCAGGCTGTCAAACATCATTGGATTTCATTCCTGCAAATTTACTCTGACATTTGTATGAAGAGCTATGAATATATGTCGTGGTGCTGACACTTCCTGATGTGATGCTATATGCCATGTGAATAAACCAGCAGCATTACTTTGAAAACTGTCTGCGATTATTGTCAAACATGAAAATGTTGATTTACCATCTTGATCCATGAACAAATGCAACCGTTGACCAACAAGCTAATCTTGAGTAATCGTCGCTGTATCATGCAAGGCCACGTATCGTCGTAGAAACGTCGAAGTTTTCCAAGCATAATTCAATATTTATTCCGTCAATCATGCATGTGGCGCTGTTAAATAACGCCACAATACCATTATTAATAAGATCAGGTCGACCTAAACGTCCGTACGCTGTATCATCTGCTTTCAAAAGTCGACCTTCAGTCTCATTGAATGCCGCAGCGGGTAAGAATTATTTACTTGTGTCCAGAAGTTGCAGCTCAATTCTTCTTCATGCGTTAGGTACACGTGCATCATAAGAATGATATTGATAATCGCACACAGATTCATTCTTGAGATCTGAAGTGTCCATTTCAAATGATATTTCATATACATTTTTAAACATCATTGCTATATTTGTTATCGACTAACGCAATGACTTATTCATGCAATCCGTCTAGCAGTTATACCTTTTTTCTTGATAGGTGTACACCAGCCAACTCTTCTAAGTATTTATTTGCAGCTTGATCTATTACTGTAATTAACGTTGCAGGCATAAAATTGGTGCTGGGCAATTTTACTCACGAAAAAATGTCAATATCTTTTGTTCCCAGCTGCTGCGCTATCGGTATTGATTTCGGAGATATCCTTGTGAATTGGTCCCGAGTAAAATCACTAAGTCCATCTCCGTAGATTGCTTCATACGTAGATAACAGCGAATGTATCACCCTGACCAGTACAGGTCCACGCTGAGCATTATGTAGGATCATCTGATTTGCATGTCTCTGATCTAATTGTGTCAATCATCAAAGATTTCATCATCGCGGTAATCATCCACTATTTCATCAACAAGGGACTAATAAACATTAATATCCATGATAACAAATGTAAATAATCTCTGACAAATAGCAGCTGTTTAATTAACGATTTCTGGGAAAATTTTGCCAACTCGTTTTCCAACAATCAGAATTTCTAGCCGTTCAACGTCGGCAAGGACGTTATTGGGACATGGAGTATCAAGTAACCCAATTGTTCAGACCACTACCATATTTTTTATTTAAATTCTTTCGTACTTGATAAACGTAATTTCCTCTTTTCTAATTTCGTCAGATTCCAAATTTTCTTTTTTACCTTGCTCTTTCAACCGGTTTAAGTTTTGACGCCATTTATTTTTCTTTCTGTTTCCTTGAATGTTTAGATATTTTAAGCAGCAACTTTGTTGCTTCTTCTCTTCGTCTCCATTCAAGACTTAAATGTTTAATATACTCATTTACTTTCTGATCAAAATTCATTACACTGAATAACATCTTAATCAAATCTGAGTTACGGAGTATCAGTAGCAATTATATATACATCTTTAAACCACTCTTCATATCTCATATGTTTCATATATTCGCGTTTTGCATATTTATCACTTTCTTGATATTCAAACGCGGCAATATCAGTTATTTGGTTTGGGCAATACCTTCATGCGTGAATTTACCTGCAATATTAATTCTAACTCTTAGCAAAGGTTATGACTCATCTTCAGGCTGTGATTAAGGAGTTTGCTCTGGAGGCGGTCAAATTGTTTGAAGACGACCAGCAATATCAATAGGCAATGTCTAATTAGATTTTTTTGTTGGTTCGATAATTCGTTTAAATAACTGCTCTGTACCCTCTGTAAATTGCACCATCCACTCCTGATGCGCTTGTGGTTATTACTTGACAGCATCACGGACGGGGGAGGTTTCTTTTTTTCCTCTAGTTGCTGTCGAGCTAGTTCAGTTGAGTGAGATTCCATTATTGTTATAATAATGTTTTATTTACACCAAAGTGGAGCAGCCAGCCAGATCCTTGCTAAACATGACCCAGTCAAAAAGCCATTGGTCACAGCTGAGCTCCTGAACCTGTGAGACAAGAGAAGGGAGGTGATGAAGAAGAACGATAAAGACGGCGCAGAGCAGCACAAGCCAGTCAACCGGGAAATCAAGAAAATCATAAAAATGCAAAAGAGAAATGAATAGAAGAACAGTCCACATACATTGAGGGAAACCTGAAAAGGAACAACAGCAAGAAAGCGTAGCAGCTGATCAAAGATCTAACAAGCACAACACAACGGCGAGTTACCTTCTTACAGGACAAATCCGGAAACTGTCTCCCAGACGTCAAAGACATTCTGAAAAGATGGACAGAATACTGTGCAGAACTTTACCAACACCAACCCACAATAGATCCAGTGGCACTGAATTTTAAGCCAGCAACTAAAAACGACAATCGCCCTATCCAACGGGAAGTAGTAGAAGCAGCAGGGAGAGCGATGATAAAGAGGAAGTCAGCAGGATGAGACAACATCGCAGCAGAACTGATCCAAGTAGAGCGAGAAGCAATAATTAGCGCCCTCACAAATATCTGCAACAAGATCTGGCTAAGAGGAGAATGGCTATCCCCATGGACACAATCGCTGATGATTACTCTCCCCAAATAAGATAACTTACCATATTGTCAAAACAACATTACAATCAGTCTTATAAGCCATCCAAGCAAAATAATACTAAGGACACTGCTAAACAAACTAAAGCCACGGGATGAAAAAAATCATTGCCGAGGAGTAGGCGGGTTTCAGAGCAGGGCCCCGCACAGCAGAGCAAATCTTCAACCTCAGGATATCGTGTGATTTCAAGAAGGCACTTGATATGGTATGGCACGCAGCATTGTGGGCGACCATGAGACTGGACAACATAAATGCCAACTTCATCACAGTAATAAAGCATCTGTACAATAAAACCACCAGTGCAGTATACTTTTACAACAGCATAGGGGACTGGTTCAGAACGACAATCGGAGTCAGACAAGGTTGTCTGTTCTCTCCCACACCATTCAACGTCTTTCTGGAGAGAATCATTACTGACAGACTTGAAAAGCAAGAATGGACAGTCTGTATCAGAGGCAGAACAGTCACCAACTTACGTTTTGCCGACGACATTGATGTACTAGCAGGAAATGAGCAGGATATAGCTAGCTTAGTAAAGATCCTCGAAAAAACCAACATAGAATACCTCATGTAAATCAGTGCACAGAAGACCAAACTGATGACAACAAACACCAAAGGCATTGGTACTGACATCAGGGTCCAAGGTAGGAAGCTAGGAACAGTCCACAGCTTTAAGTATCTGGTTGAATTGTAACAGATGAAGGATATAAGCCTGAAGTACTCACTAGGAGTTCGCAGACAACATCAGCGCTGACACAACTGAAGCCCATTTGGAACGATAAGAACATCTCACTCAGTTCAAAGGTCGGACTGATTCACTCACCACTTATCTCCATATTTCTTTACGCGTCTGAGCAATGGACCATAACAGCTGACTTAGAGAAAAAATACAAGCCACAGAGATGAGATGCGTCCGAAATATCCTCGGCGTCTCATACAATGACCGTGCCACCAATGAAGAAATAGAGCAAAGGATGAGAGAAGCCACTGGGTCTTACGAAGTCCTCCTGAGCACAGTAAATAAAGTTGACTGCAGTGGTATGGGTATGTTTCTGGATCATCAGGACTTGCCAAGATAATATTGCAAGGCACTGTACAAGGAAGAATAAAGAAAGAGAAGCAGGTGGGAAGAAAATATTCGTTGATAAGTTAATTTAAAAAGAAAGACGTGTATCATTCAGTGGTAGTAAATTATTACAATTGTTTATAGATTTTATTGCTATGCAATTTGATGAAATATTATCTTTATATGTAACGGAGCCTCGTGTTAATCTGTTTGATATGTCTGCTCAGATCTTTATCTCTTCCACCTAAAAGTTTCACACTTTAGAATTTTCATTTTAAAATTTAAGAGAGGAGAGCTGTACAGGAAAGAATGCTGCAGGAAGCGCGCTACGCTCATTCTACAATTATTTAAACATGCTGTATCCTTAAATGTTTACAGTCCATATTACAACTACATCTAAGAAAATACAGACGTTTAAAATAAAAACTGCGATTTCCAGCCCTAGGCCTCCCATCATTCTGACCATTCCGTATTTGGGGTACCACGTCTCTAATCTTCCTATGCTCGATGATGAACAAGCAAAGTACCTCCAATGACCGAGTATAAAAATACAACAAAACAAGTCATTATAAAATTATATATTATTCAGGTCAGCAATAGAGCTGATGCGGGAAACGTACTCGATGATGAGTCAGTAAAGGTCATTAGGGCATTCTCAGAATAAGAGTGGGCGTAGGAGCAAGACATGACAGATGGAATTTCCGCGCTTTAACCAAAAGAGTCAAACGACCAAAGGATACTACGGCATACTATAGAAAATTATACTTTTATACTTTCATGTATGTATGTCAGATCATTTAGTATATTGACAAATAGAACTAGAACCTCACTGGTCTTGTAAGTGTGGAATCACGTGTACCATTGTGTGCAATAGTTTAAACTTATATCTGCTTAAATTCCTATCATCGTACTTTCCTTACGCTTCACTGCTTGGATTGTATGTGCTTAAAGGGTTGTAGATGGTAATCAATTCCGATTTCTCACATACTACTCTTTGTCTGAAAGTCTTATATATATATATATATATATATATATATATATATATATATATATATATATATATATATATATATATATATATATATATATATATATATATATATATATATATATATATATATATAATAGGTGGATGTTTCTTTCATTAACGTTTGCTGGTAAATGTTGGTCATGGTCATTCAAACGGCATATTGGCTTGTAAGTGTTAGTTTTGGTACTTGTAACGGTGTAGTGGCAAGGACGTGTGTGTGTTGGTTATTAGATGACTCGGTATTGGTCAATGTGTGTGTTTATAAGTAGAAATAAATAATATTATCATACAATTTAAATGATTTTTTTCTACTCTACTGATATTTGACCCCGCATCAGTTGGTAAACGGCACATATTGCCCTGCCTCTAAGATACAACCACTATATCAACAGTATAGGCGTACATGCGTAGCTGACACACCCGTATGTCGCCCTAGCAAATAATTGCCATTTTTTATATACATTTAATTATATATCCCTTCCAAATACAGACTGCAAGGTACGACTGCTACAAATATAAATACCTCGCAAACGAGAAAATTGAAGGAAATATTGTTGTCTTTGTAGAGTTTAACGCTTTTTTCAGCACAAGGTAGGCTATACATGGCCACCAGTTTAATTGGTGAAGGAAGAACCCTGGAAAAACCCGGGTGGAACCACCGACCCAAAAGAGGCTACATGCAGGCTTTCTCACGTACCCACGTTAGCCGAGCCTGAGACTCGAACTCACGAAGACAGAGGATAGATGGCAGTGATTCGTAACGGTGAGCGCTTTAGAGAACTCAGCCATTCAGGGCGATAGGGGAAATATTAAATATACCTAATGGTTATAATAAACAATGAATTTTGATGATGCATTAGGTCCATATTATTACCCTGAGCTGCCTTGTCAGAGTAAAATATTCAAGACAGTGTGTTACTAAAAAATAATGAACACTATAAAAGAGTGGTTGGGCTTCTATTGAGTCTATATTAAAGCTATAGTTGTACAAGAAATTAACATGACTACTTGTATAAAAGTCTTACTATTCAGACGTATCAAACCAATATAAAGAGTTGGTCATTCTTTTCGAATCTTTAATATGGAATTATGCTTATTTTTCAGCAATATCTTGTCCTGCTGCATCTGATCATCCTCGGGAAAAACACTGTTCTTTATAGAAAAGCCACGAAGTATTCTGACGAATATTGTGGTTAAGATTCCCATACATACATACATACATACATACAAAACGTCCGCTTACTATAACTCAGTTGCTAATTAGAACATGAATCTTGAAAATTTCTCAGTATTGTATGCTAGTCTGAAATGTTGTGTTCATGAATTATTTTATTCAATGTTTGCGAATGCATTGATAGGTGTGCATAGAAAATGTAGTTTTCTATGGAATAAACGTGTGAGTGAGTGGTTTGCCCACTTGAGACACATCTTATCTGACACGGGCTCGTTCAATTGCTTATAATTAACGTATACATAATACACATTATACAACATTCCCTTTTGTACCGCTCCGGTGGACTAGTGGTTAGAGCACACGCATCGGATGCGGGTTCCGACCCCGGCCGAGTCTTACTATAGATTTATAAAATTGTATTAGCAGCTGCCTTGTCTGGAGCGCAGCATTAAAAGATTTGGGTTAGTTTTATGACTGGTGTCAGGACAATGTGAGAGGGTGGGACATGATACTACATTTCTGCCGCATGATGGCCCAGAGCTAGATATCACCATAACCTCTTACACCGCAAACATCGTAGCGATATGACTGTTAAAGATACGTTAAAAATCCAGCATACACACATACACGCACACACACTTGCATCAAGGACTCGAGTATGCGAACGTATACTGATGGTATTTGTTCTTGCAATGTTAGATCGAAAAGAAATACAGTTTGAGACAGTAAATTAATAGCAAATGGTGATGTATCAAGGAGGAACTGTATTATCAATTCTAAGAAATATAAAATTTAGCTATGCATGCGAGGACGCAGACGGTTACATATATAAATTCTTTATAATGCATGCAAACAAGGACGCACGCTATTTGACAAACTCATGGAGACACTTGTGCATTATGACCAAAGAGAAGATGTTTGCATGTCTTGTCCAGTCTTACCAATCAATACGACCGCTCAGGTGGCCTAGTTTTCAGAGCGTCTGCCGTGGATAAGAGGTTAGTATTAGGACTAGTCGGCCTGGTGTCAGAATAATCTAACTGAGTGGGACATAATGCTACAAGTCTGCGGCGTGATGCCCCAGTGCTTAACATCACTATAAACTGCCACACTGCAGACATAGTACAGATATGACTGAGAGATTGTAAAAGCCACATTAAAATCAAACCCAAATCACATACAGGTAATGAGTAACTGTAACCTCCATAAGGATTTCATCTACAACTGCTTTTTAGGGTACTTACATTATTATGTGAATATATATTTTGCTGTTATTGACCGACCGATGAATTTATTGATTGACTAATTTTCCTGCAATTAGACTTTATTAGAAATAATCCACCGTTTTGGAGATCATACGTAATAAATCTGGAGTATGCGCATTTGGTTCTAGTGCCCCGTTTTAACGACTTCTTAGATGTGTGTGATTACTTGTTTGATTATTGGAACTCGGTGAAATGTAAATATTCCTTAACCCAAAATAATTAGCCAGTTTAGTTGGAGCAAACGTCGCGGAGTAGAGTGTTAGTGAGCTTCCATGATGCCAATGTTGACTTTTAGTGAATTTAGGTAAAACGCGCCAGTGTTCCTGTCACACCATAGTCCATTTTAAAACCTAGTGGTGTACATTGATGGTGTGACTGCAGTGGAAGTATTTACAGTAAGAGAACGGTAAATTACACAAAGGAATAGACAAGAAGGGACTTGGCAGATACCGTTTTTGAGGCCATGGTAGTAAATTGGATGCAGTTGTACTGGCGAAATGTGCCTTGAAATCATACATTGACTAGCCTAATGTGGCATAGTAAAAATAGTTCGTATAGTTTATACGGCGTGAAATGCTGACTATATGGGAAGTTGATGAAGAGAAACCATGCAGATGTGCGGATGATAGTTATTTGGCAAATTGTTTGATCTTAGGTCTTGCATTTATTAACTAAATATGTATGTGTACTATGGACACGTTGGGCTCTCTAATTTACAAGTGAAGTTGTAAAGAAGTCTTAAGAAATTTGGGGTAAACGTATGACTTCTAGCGGAATCGCGCCAGGGCTTAACACCATTATATCAAGTAAATACCCCTGGCTTGTAATACCATTTGGCTGAATATGAACATTTATGGCAAAAAAGTCTCCTTATTAACAATGACTATTCGCGTTTTTTCCATAATATGCATTTAATTCACACGGTTCACTTTCCAAATCACCTTGTTTAGACCTATGCTAATTCAAGGTACCTCGTAAAGTTGTTTTACATTGCTGATTGGAAGTTTTAAACAGTTGTTTTCCACGCGACGCCTTCTGCGTTAAACCATACTGCAAAAAAACTAAATTTGTAAGAATATAACAGGCTAGTGAAGCTCTAAATAACTGTTATATTAAGTCATAAATAAAAATTGGTCCAGCAAAACATCCTGAGCATTTTGGATATTGCTAAAACCTCTTTAAATATGGGAAACAATATCGATCACGCCTTGTGTTTACAGTTTGTGTGTTGTCTTTATAAGCCATTGTTTAGAACATAACTTTCGTTACAAACATAAATTCATGATCTATTAAGCAAAGTCATCAAATTACCAGCTGAAGCAAGTATATACATTTAAATGAACATTGAATACATTCATCAGTTTATGATTGCTTTGCACGTGAAATCGCAGGTCTTAAAAGCGCAATAATGAAACACATTGCTGTAATTAAATGTTTCATTCTGGGACTGATTATCTTGATGATAAATGCTTGACGTCTATAAATGTATTTAAATTTGTATATATTTACTGAAGTTCTGTGCGTTTAACTTCCGCATTCGCTTAGAGATAATTCGATCTCACTTTAGCGGGATTTTTCACTTGATTCATATATGATCTCACCTTTTAGAATAATAAGTAGGCAAATGATGAAATAGTTTCAGATATAGCTCATTTAATAAAACAAAATAGATTTTGCATATCAAGGATGCCTTTTTAATATCTTTACGTGTGAAAAATCTCCCTGCAAGCAGGACGTTTCAACTATATAGCTTGGTTGGATATATAGACAATTTCAGTACAACTCAACAAAGAATTCATGCGTATTTCCAATGGCAATTTTATGTACTTCTTTCGTACATGTCTTATATTTATTTGCATGTATTGAACGTATTTGGCACGAATGTATCGTCAGTTTCCCAACACTTTTTTGTCACATCCATGAAATATTAAACAAATCTACAAGGGACTGTTATATGGACTAGCTCTTATTCCTATAATTTACCTAATTAGTTGGTAATTGATTCTTGGATCTAAAGGGAGATAACACGTTTTCGTACCTTGCAATTTGATATCGGAGATCTCTCTACAACTTCTGCACCGTGCAATTGAGGACATGGTTTTGGGCGTGTCTGTCTCCAGCTTTCGAAGAAAAATATACTCCAAAATCGGGAACAAGCACTAAGCGGCCTTCCTTCAAATCATGATTTTACGTCATTCAATTATAAAATAGTTGGTCGAAGCAAGATTTTAACATTTTTCCAACGGAGGACGTCCTCGGTAGGAAGTTTGTCCTCGCAACGATGGTGTGTAATCTCATGAATGTCCTCGGTTTACACCAAACACACGCACACATACATACACACACATACACACACAAACATACAAGAATTCCCTTTCGTCAGTAGAAAATGGGAATAATTGACTACTCCCAATCAACACTGTTAAAATGAGGCTGGTCAAGAAATATCTTGTTGGGAAAAGGGCTTGGCATGAAAGCACAGCATGTTTTTTTCTGGGATGGAGTTAGTAGAGGTGGTCCCATGGGGGATGCCCCCATAATCTTCTGTATTTTAATTGTGTTCATGGCAACATTTTAGCAAGCTAACTATATAGAGAATTTGCTCTATGAAACATTCTCGTTGTTCTACTCTCATTTATATTTTCGAAGGGGATGTCATTAAAAATCTAAATCACACACACGCACGCACATCCTTTAGATAAGGTAAGTAAATAGAACAACAGGCATCTATAGTTGTTTCATATATAAAAGATATAGCGTGCTAATATGTTATTCGGTCAATCATTCTACACCTTCTCCAACAACAATTATAAGGTATGCTTTCTTTACATGCATAATGCATACCATATAACCTTTATAGGAGATAAATTCTAAATATCAGAATGGATATTTATACTTAACTCAGACACATTTGAGATATGTTATATGTTATGTTTGTAATTTATCCCATTCATGGTTATGTACTTAAAATAGATTTGTTTATTTATCCATAAAATATTTATTATGTCTTTTTATGTTCGCAATGTAATTCGTCATGGTTTGTGTGTGTGTATGTGTGTGTATGTGTGTGTATGTGTGTGAGTGTATTATTGCAAGTGTTACAGTCGTAGGAGCATGTGTTAATGTTGTATTAGCATATGATGCGTGTGTTTATGTATATATGCTAGGTTTGCATATTTACTAACTGCATGTCTTATGAATAAGCCATTTTAATAGCTTCGGTATAAGAGATTACAAGGACATGTGTTAATCTTGTGATCAATAAATTAAACAAATAACATATATGAACTCAAATATACGTGCACTATATTTTGACAATTATATCTAACCGCGGGCAAAGACCAGAATATCCGAGATAATATGGCCAGACATAAAGACCGGGTTATTGACGTCATTGTCGGGCTGGTTGCTATAAAGATTTCTTTGTTAGAATTGTCCAGCCCATGTCATATATACTCCTTACTGGCTGTTCTGGAAATGAGACCATTTTTATCACTACTGTACTGACACATTTTTAAGTCAAGAGGTAGATACACAGGAGTCGTTTCCTCATTTCGTTCCGATACGCTATCTGCTGTAGAAGAGCGCAGAATGGTAAGTCAATAGCAGCTTTCTTAGTGATCGAGACATAGTCTAAAGTCTTTTTCAAAGTCAAGCATGTGTTCAGTGATATTACTTTGTGAAAATATTTTATATAATATCGATTGAATACTATTTCCAAAAAGCATGCACGTGACTTACCAATTTGGGATGTTGTAAATTAGTTAAATGGCATACTAAATGGCATATTAGTTAAATGGCATGTTTTTTTGCATGGCCCAATAGAAATGTTTGTAATACGGTCAATATACATATATCTAATATACACATAAGTATTATTAAAAAAACTGACTGAGCTGTCGGTCGTACATTCTGTTCACATGTTGTAATCCCTATCAGCCACATACTTTACAGTCAGCTGCTTTCTATCTGTCTGCGACTAAAATATGTTGTTCATAAATAAATAGAAAATCAGAAGTCGTATATGACTGGGTGTCATTTGAACAATGCGACAGAAATACTAAAAGTCTGTTAACTTTTAATGGTGTTTATACCTAACATATAAATATTGAAATATAGCTAAAGTGAAAAAATAAACCTGTCGTCACGTCCTGCTTCTGGCACTCCTCGAAAGAACGTTGTATTGCGTGTGTAGATTTGTAAAACTGCCGCATTTTCATGCAATGCTGCGTGCAGTAATGCAAGGTTTCTGAATAAACATTGTTAACCCGAACTAGAATTCCTCATAGTCGCTGAATCCACAATTGGTAATCATTACTGGATTAACCTAGGAGTACAGTTTAATATATTTCACATTTTACTTGAATTGAAAAGTTTTGGAATAGATAGGTAATGTATGCAAGCTATAATAGCAAAAAAAAAATAATGATAATATAAAGCAATATATATGACAAAGCCACGACGTAATATTTGTAATATCTAGTACTGGCGACAATTTTCAAATAGCGCCTCTATCGAGAAACATTTACTATATATATATATATATATATATATATATATATATATATATATATATATATATATATATATATATATATATATATATATATATATATATATATATATATATATGATTCTATGGTGCAGATGTGGCGATAGGTCAGTACAAACATGTACTCCAATTTTTGTAAGATAGGCATCACAAACTAATGTTTTAAAAAATATATTATTCAATTTCTGTCTCTGTAATGCATACACGTGATGTATCATATAAACAGTTTCCACCTTAAAATCAAGAATAAGCTCTTACAGATACATGGAATTATATTGCTTATGCAGACTCTTTCTTAAAATATATTGTATGATGTCTAGGCGTTTATTAGAGTTATTTTGCTTGAAACGGAGTACATCTTATGTATTTCAAAAGTGTATATTGCAATGTTCTTGGAGAATAATGATTGATTTGTACCATTTGAATAGCTCGCCATAAGATGCGGTAACATATAAACAATGGTGCAACAACATTTGTTTTTGGAGATGCTAAATAATGTGCATCTTCTTTAGCATAACAAATCTTATTTTAATTTACACATGCCCAAATAGTAGCTCCGAGGACCTGCTGAATTTACTATTTTGGTGATAACTTTTTTTAGGTATGTGAATAGGCTGATCATAAAATAAATGCGGATTTTAAATCAGACGCCCCAGCCCCTTTAGAAAACAATATGTGTACATGTTATGAATTTAGACAAAATTTCATACTAAGCAATGAAACATTATTTATTATGGGTTCTTATCCATCACTAATAGGACAAGTTGGGTTTGATATAACAAACAAATTTTGTAAGAGATTTGATTGAATATAATCAGCCTCACGATATACTAGCATAACACCTAAAGTAAGAAGCGATTGTATTAAAAAAACGTTAGTTATATATCACCAAAATATGGGTCAGTATGGTTATTTGCAACTGAAAATGACGAATGTATAAGAGTTTGATTAGGGGATTAGATGACATATATTGACAATATTGTTGAAATTTGATTTGATAGGATATTTCTAAATTACAAGAGAAAGAATATATAGCAGCAATGACGTTTGGTCTACCATTCCACTGGGGTTCCTTCTACCGGTAAAGTCTCACAAGGTCATAAGTGTCATTTCAATAGACGTGAACCGTGTCGAATTCCTGTTTTGGAAACCAAAACTTTAGAAACTCAGAGGGCTGCTATTTCAACAGACATAAACCCAGGTGAAATACTGAGTATCCAAAACAGACACTTTGGGAACTCGTTCGGCTGTCTCTTTCAGTGCAAAGACCAGTCTTATTGTCCCCAGGCACATTAAAAGACCATTTCGTCCGGCAACATTTTTCTGAATGTCCTTGTATGGGGTCACAAAGTCACGAGCTCACATCACCCTGATGTTTATATTTGGACAACACAACACATAAACTTATCTTAAAGGAAGGCACAACCCAATGTGAACTCCTTGATTGCTAAAGAACATTATAGCAGGTGCAGAGAGTATACATATAAACTCATCCTTCGGGGACGACACAACACACAAACTTATCATAAGGGACGGTACATACATAAACCTATCCTATAGGATGACACAACACATAAACTTATCAAAAGAGACGGCACATACATAAACGGGGAATTTACCTACGTTCAACAAATTTTGTACACTCTCCCCATGATAACCCCGATTAGAGTGCAAATATACACCCACCACGTAGTTACATGGTAGGATAGTGTATTATCTTTCTGTTTGGTTTCGTAACCCAGTTACCTTAGAAAAATGGCATCAAAATCGCCTCCATTGACTACGTCAAAAATAGAAATCGAACCAAAGACCATGAATACGAGAATCTAACGATTTAGCATTAGAACACAGACCTATCTTATATATACATGTACACAAATTATTATATATTTACCAGTTGCCAATAAAGAAATTTCGGAATGCTTTTTGTGATTTTGAGAAACTCTATTATAAATAAATCGGGAAATCTACGATACTATGCTTTGGTAATATATATATATATATATATATATATATATATATATATATATATATATATATATATATATATATATATATATATATATATATATATATATATATATATATATATATATATATATATATATATATATATATATATATATATATATATATATATATATGTTTGTACCGAAAATCGAAGCTTTAATACAGTGGCTGTATACATTACAAGCGACTTCCGCAGACTGTAAAATCGACAGTGGTTCTTTTCCAGGCAGTGTAGATTCCATACACCCAAGTTAAATTAAAACAGATCATCTGTTTCATAGTTGGAAATTTCGCTGGCTATCTAATATGCCTAAATCGTTAGTAGACATATGTATACAGTAATTACAATGTCTTTCTGTTGATTTGGACGATAGAAAGCAAAAGTGTTGAATAAGATTTATATTTATGTTAAGTTTATCCGATAATTAAAATACAATTTAAACTAGCTGGAACGTATTATCTCCCTTTCAAACGTATAGTATTTTCATCTCATTTTAAAGATCTGCATAAAACTTGGCAAAATCATAAATACTTTTCTAACAGACACTATTTTAATGTCCATGTGATAAAGTATTAATTCCATTTCTTGCAATATATTTTATTGTGAAAATTGCTCAGTCAACGTTTTATTATTTTATCTGTCTCGAGCTTGTGAAAAATAGTTATAAATACATTAGTTTTAATAAAACTGACAATGTTTAGTTTGATTTTCAAATCGTTAAATTTCATATATTTTCGGTCGTGTCCAGGAGGAATACCTATCGATGTCTTTGTCAGTTTATTATCGTCGAGAATCACGCCGAAAATTATTCTTTGAAGTCGAAAAAACTCTCTCACCAAAACAAATATAAACTCATCGTTCATTATGCCAATGACTTTTTTATTTCTTATTATCCTGGAATCCACTACTAGTCAGAAAATCTGATAAATCCAGTAGGTTACGGTGTTTATAAATATTCTCAAAAACAACTTATTATTTTATGTTATAAATTTGAGAATCTGTATCTTCGAATAAAAACTCCGAATCTATGTTAAATCGTTCTGATTTTTATTAATCCACTGTTTTTGGTAAAATTACCGTGAAAATCGTACAGAATCTACTTCGGTATATCATGTAGAGCTGAACCAACATAGATCGGTTTATTTAACTTTAAATTTGTCTTTTTTGCATTGTTTTGCAATAAAAATTTCATTAAATAGTTTCATGCTGACAAAACCATAATCGTTAACAAATTTATTTCTGCGATTTATGTCATTTAGAATTTCTATGGAATCTCGCTTTTCATGTATGGTAATTTCAATAAAAGGATAGAATAAAGATATCTCTGAAATGTTTAGATAAGATTTTATTTATAGTTTGTTTTGCGATGACATTTCAGAAAGTCAGCGAGCTTTTAGGGTAAATAACTCAATAAACGAAAACAATATTGAAAACTTTAGCTTTACCAAATGAGCATCAACCTCATAAAGTATCATATGCAGCTCACGGTCGCGCAATTATCCCGCATAGCAAAGAAAAAAAATGCTATTGGAAGTTTACAAAATAACGGTTATTTCATGTGATCGAACGTAGAACTAAAACTGACCAGGTTCGTTATCTAGGTTTTATGAATCTTTTACCGGTGTTATTTCAGATAATCTAGGTATTAACCTTATAAATATCGTCAAAACTGATAATTGTTCAGACAATTTAGATTTAGTAAATAAAGAAAACACACGACGTTGAGTTGGTAGTAACAATTTAAAAAATCCCAATAGATCAATTATTTCAGTAAATCTTGAAACTGAAGAAGTAAAATTTAAGTCAATTTATTCTGCTGCAAAATACCATGAAATTGACATCAAATCAATAATATATCTATCTAACGGTAAAATAAAACTAGCAAAGTCAATGCTATTTCGACAGATTCGATTACATATATAACGATCAATGATGTTTTAGCTCGTTTTTAATTAAACCGTTATGTGCAAACTTCTAAATATCGTCGCTGTCAAATTGTAATGTCAAAAATGAACATTAAGTTTATTTTTACTGCTGTTGTCAGACTCACTTTGCATTAAAATAACGTCAACAGAAAAGGTACTATAACCCGACATTTTTTAATCGCCTCAACTAGTTCCCTATAATTTAGTATATTAACCATTGGATGATATTTTATCTCTGGAGATTTTCTTTGGCTGGTCATTATTAGTATAAATTAGATAAAATTATATTATAATATAGATTTAATTAAATGACTTGCTGATATATACGCGGAAGATTATACCGCCAGGAATAAAGTCGCCAACGACACAAACACTAATGACAAAGTCGCAAACAAATCTGCTTGTTATAGCGAAGATGATATTTTGTACAACAAAGAGTCTTAAGATGACATTGTTTCTGTCGCTGACAGAATAAATTTTTACAACAATCCGACAACTGGACGGTTTAATGTTAAGTATCACATTGCTAAAAATAATGCAATTTAATTTTACAGTTGCCGAACATCAATTATTTTGTCTTCTTATCAAACCTTTCTTAAATATAAAAATAACTTGCTATCAACGAAATATAAAAGATGATTTTATTTTTGTTAAAATATTTAATTTAATACCAGTTGATATTAAAACTATTACATTTAATTTCTTTATTTAAAGCTATTAAATGTATATCTGTACTTATAAAATATGAACAAATTGATAATAATATTAATAAAAACTCTTGAGATTTTCTAAGTTTGCATCAAAGGAGTTGGCAGCCGCTATGAAATTTATCCCTATATCTTCTCCATTTAACTAAAATTTTGTCCCCTCGTTTTCTGATAAATTTTACGATAACAAATAGATGTTTAAAAGTTTTTTGAATTTCCTGGTCGTTAAAACTACTAGTTATAGGCTCAATATATAAATCTTTCAGCGCATTTGCTACAGGTTTTGTTAAAAGTACTTTATCAACAACAAATACTTCTCTCCAGTTTGGATTAAATCTTTTCTTCAATGCCTTCATTCGTCAGAGAAATTCTAACTTTATCACCAACTTTATTTTTTTTCTTCGGTATATGTTTTGTTTGCCAATATCGGATATTTAGTTACGTCATTTGGCGACATTTTAGTGGTTCGGTGTTTCATGTTATACAATGTTCTGTAAATCATCAATATATTTTTATATTTTTGGCTGATAAATGCTTATGGATTTATTCATTTAGTGTGCCCCTCGACTAAAACGCTTTTACCTTAGTTTCCTGTAACATATTTTGTGATGTTATTTTGGAGAATAAACTGCTCGAATGTTTTATTAAAAATATGCTCTGCGATAGTTACAGAATCCGATTGTTTTTATTTCTGTGTTTGTTATTATTTGTTTTAGCCCATCAGTTATCGACGTTCCTGTCTTTTGTGAATCTGGCACACTAAAAGCGTATTTGCTAAAACATCTATGACATTAAAAAGTTATCTCTTAGTATTGTTAAATTCAGCAATTGAGACAACTTTAATGTTTTAGGTTTGAGTAGCTCTGAGGCTAAAGTCTAAGCTACCATATTATCATACAATCGTCGGAAACGAGGTTTTCCATATCCTAGTTCATATTTTGTTCCAATAAAACCCTGCATCAATTTTCTGCCAACCATTTTCCAGTTTCCATTTTGTTTCATATGGCGAAGATAGTCCAACATTAGTTTATTACATCCGTTCTTAACGTATTCGTTGTCTCTGTTGCAGAGATCATGGCACATTGCTATTGCATCTATTTGTTGTAAGGCTCTTGTCATGGCAGCGGATAATCGTTGTCGTCAAGTTTTTTATCTAACGGATTATAATACCCAGTATATTTATGACCTGCCAATGTCCAATCTCCTTTGTTTTCGGCAATTTGTCAATTATTTTATGTAGGTATATACCGGTTCCAATTATTTCTCTGTTGTTATATTGTTGACAGTATGTACAAATTTTATTTTTCTCGAGACATAAATCTCTGTCAGAATCGCACTTGCATATTATTATTAATTGATCGTCTACTAAAATATCGTCCCTGATAACATGAGTACTTCCAGCTCCATACAATTTCCTCACCAGTATACGTTCTCGTTTCCCACAGATTGCGCAAATACTTTTGTTCGTTGTTTTGCAGTTGTTTCATTGATATTTTCTGTTATAGTTTTACATTTGAAGTAATATGTTGCAATTACATATTTGTAATTTAGATACAATTAATTGCAATCTCATCATTGGCGTGAGAAGGATGCTTGTCAATTTGTTCAATGAATTTTAAAAACATCTGAGTTCTTCAAACTCGCGGACATCTGTTTAAGGAACATCACGGAATAATATTCACAAGCTCATGTTACAATAGGTTGAAATTAATTGGACGAATAATTTATTACTTTCACTAACGTCAACTTATATATTGTTGTTGCTTCTCTTGGTGGAAGTCCAAATGGATCATATAAATTGTTATTATAAACTGCTACCCAATGTGTGCCAGAACATCAAAATAAAATATCAGATAAAGGGTACACAATAACTGTATCTGAGATAGGTCTCGAACGTCCTGATATTTTTGCACTAACTCTATCAGGTGCATGTCAGGTCTAGTAATATTTGTATTGCCGTCATCTGCAACATTGCATTCTATTGCTTGTTCTGGATATAGCTTTGAATTTTTTCTAGCATATATTAGTCTAACATCACCATTATTAAATATTGCATTATTTTGATGTCGGTTACCAACATCGCGCTTGCAGTTGATATACAACAAATAATTGCCGTGGCTATTGTACAGTCACGTTGTTGAAACTCGCCATGTTTAGTCGTTAGTATTTGGAACTGCTGTTTGATATAATTTATGTTGCTGATTAAGAATTTTGTTTGCGTTGTTTTTAAGAACTTCATCTAGTTCGAGTGATATAGAAACTATCGGCCACATTTGTGGCATACAAAGCGAAAGTTTGTTTATGATAAACTCTACATCTGCTCCCCCAGCTCAAAATAAACAATAATTTTGTTCTATCCGATCTAAAATAAGTGTAATTTTAACTCCACGATCTACCGTATCATAATCGCGACAAAAGCCAAATATTATAATTAACGGTAGCATCAATGTGATTTGACGTGATGCTGCTGCAAGTGCCTTTTTTCTGGTATAACTTTCGTTATAACGTATATTTTTTTCTGATGATGCAAAATTAGTCATTAATTAGATATAGCATCGATTGGTACGTCGTTAGCAGATGCTCCTGGTGGTGCTTACCAAGAAACAATAAGTGATACTCTTATGGCTGCATCACTAATGACTGCACTTGCGCTGATTATACCTATCGCAACAGCATTAACAATAAGAAATATCTCTTACAATTGGTAAATCAACAGCTGCATTAGCGTTTTGTTCTAAAATAGGTATAGCAGAAAACTCACACGATGATAATACCATATCTAGCACTTTCGGTATTTTAAACCACATTATATGGGGCCTCAGCTATCAGGGCCGTAGTAGACTTGTTATATACAATTGTTATGTTAAATCGTTCTGATTGATATAAAATCATTATGCAAAATTTACATTTACAAAATTAGGTCGTTGATATTTATATTAAATTGCTATGTACAATTTCGTATTCATCAGATGTTAATAAATTTTCCGATCTTAAGTCATCAAGTATGTCAATAATTTCTCTATCAATTTTAGCGCCAACATTCACTGTTTCCTTTGATGATATCAACATAATTAATATCCTTATCATTTTCGCAGTTAATACAAATATTTTTACAGATTTTCCAGTCTTTTCATTGGTGCAAATATTCTCATAAAATTCAAATTCATCATAAAAATTTACATATTTGGTTTTCACAGATCTAAATGTCATCGCCGCTGATATTAATTCAACAGCAAAAACACAATTTATAGCTTGCTTATAATTTTTTAAAGATTGTTTTCTTTAGCTTTGTCAAATGTATCATAAGCGTTCGTTCCATCATTATAAATAAATCTAATTTTTTAATAAAATCATCTTATTCATTTGGGGACCATTTATTTGATCTTTCATTTTTTTAAAAAAATGCTCTTTACTTTCAGTTTTCCCTGGCAAATTTACTATTGATTTTTTAATCTCCACTGGCATTTTATTTATGATATACCTTTCATATATTTTACATCTTTTATGCAATTTTCTCCATTTATTTTAAATTTCCCATGACAATTCCAACTTTTACCGAACTCTGTTGGTCTGTTCCCAACTATTGTTCTATGAAATACTCTATCAATAACACTGAATCTAAATCCATTTGAGAGTTTAGTCATATGATCTTCATTAGTTTTTTTTCTAATTCGGCATCAGACATAAAAACATTCTGTCATTATTTATTTAAATTAGCAATAATTTTAAATACCATTCTTACGACAAAGATTTTATATTCTCAATAACATTTATATCATTTTCTTTGAAAAATTCACGATAATTATGTTAGTTTGTTATATGCTTTTTTTCGATAAAATCGTCTTTGTTCGTCAGCACTTAGAACTTTATATTCCTCTCAGTAATATATGTTTTTAATATCTTCTAATTTTTCTGATAATTTTCTAAGTAAACTTCGAATCAAATGAAAAGTTAATTCTGCTTGTCTTCTTTCAAATACAAGTGGATTATCAATCAGTAGATTTAGTTCCGTTCGTCAAGCAGAAGGATCACACTATTAACTATAAGAGTCTCAGCCAATATTCTTGCCTCATCAGATCTAGCAATCATTTTCGCAGCAGCTTCTTATTATTGTTCTTAAATAATAACAATCGATCCTTTTCCCTGTAGTCGCTTAAGTTTGTCTAACAGTAGCTCAGTTTCTGCTTGTTTTCCAAGTAGTGCCTCAGTAACTGGGTTGAGAATAACTATTGCCTCTGCGGCAACAATATGTCCATGTCATGCTTGTTGAATCGTCTGCCTAATTTCAACTTTAGACTGAAATTTTGCTTTCAGATTTTCTGCTTTCGTAGTCTTTTGTCTTTCCATAATTATATACTCTCTTTTATAAAAATAAGTCCATCGTAATAGATAAACTTACTGCATATAATTTTCAATACAACATGAAAACATTTTAGTTGTATCAAATGTAAGTTGATCAAATAAGAAAAAAATATATATTTATCCGCTATTACCTTGTTGTACAGTTCGATAAATATATCATTAGTTACGTCACCAAATTTTCAGTTTGTGATATTTCTTACATCGATATTGTCCAGTTCGGGAAATAATATAAAACAACCAGGATATGGTCGTATAAATTTGTTAAGGTAATAAAACCCATGGGCGTAATAGACAGAATTACATTTCTTATTCTCCGATAATGAAAAATATGATCTTATTCTATACATTTCTACATTGTTTAGCGGAATATTGTCTAAACTGCTATCTCATGCTCGGAAGAATCAAACTGAAGTTCTACGGCTTGTTTGATAATAACAAATTCTTCATCAGCATAGATATCATCACAAAGTTTGTTATTATATTAGTTAAGTAGCTCGTACTTATCTTGGTGTGGATTAATTGCATAAATATAAAATCGATCGTAAATAAAATTCATAAACAAATTAGTTTTTCTCGACCAAGTGTGTCCCTCAATAAGATAGTGACAATATAGATGTTCATTGTTATGTTTATGTTTCACCATCCGGTCCTTATCAAAATTTAATATCGTTCATTTTGCCATTGTTTTATACATCTTCTGACATATTGAACTGACTAATGGTAACAATTGCATGTTATATTAAATAATTAATGAACTATTATACAAAATTTGGGACAACATTAGAGGATGCTGGTTGTAAGTACAATAACAAAACGGAACTGTTGATTTATCAAGACATTACAAACCTGGATAAAATGACAAGACACTTGTCCCTGTCAAACCAAGGACTTAAGGCTTGGTAACCTAATCAGACAAATAATCCTAGAATTAAAAACATATAGGTCATACCACTAAAATGTTCAAATTGAATCAAAGTTCGGATGCCGGCGAAGTTCTAAGATGGAGGACTATGGTGTCAGATGAATGCAGTATTTCAGTCTTTATAAAGCAGAATAATTTGCAATAAATGTCTTTGTCTAAGAAGTTTTAAGAGCACAAGTATTTTGCAAGGAATATAAACTAATACGTTTAAAATAGATGAACTGTAAATCAAACTGACATCATCATTATAAGGTCAATGAGATCTAAAGGGGTAAACATACGAAGTACTCAAAAACACTGATAATGAGAACTAAACCAAACTAAGAACGCCATTTCAGACCTTGGTGAAGGGTCACGTGATCACTTACTACAAGTCAATTATCATGTTAACTACTTTAGTCTTACCTAAGAATCAGTGATTTGTACACTGAAAATGAATTTTTAAAAAATGTGTATACAACAGAACTGACGTAAGCCAATGATGACGTTGATTTTCGCTCCGCTTTACGAATTTAGAAACAAGGTAAGTATGAAGTTCAGCTAAAAATAGATAAAAATAGTTAATAGATTTAGAAACAGCGTATCCGCCAATAAAATTTGATAATACACAAGCTGTAAGTTGTTAACAGTTGAAATCCGTTGATGATAATAAGTTTGATAAAACCAGTGGGACATATACATGTAGTATTAACATATCGAGTAAAATACATATTGGGTTAAAACTGTGTACCTTCCAGCAAAATGTTTAATAGTCATGTTGTATGTTATTTGCTGTTAAATATATTGATGATACTAAGCTTAATAAAATCAGTGGAACGACACAGGTAATATTAACATGAAAGATAAAAAATATACTAGGTTAGAAACTTACATCAGATTTAACACAAGATGTAAGTTGTGCGCAACTAAAATCTGTTGACGATAATAAACGTAACAAATCCGCCCAAACAGAGACAGGTAACCTTGAAGGAATCACGGCACTAATTCAGTTCCCATAGTAAATTTATGCAAACACCATGATATTTAATATTCAATAATTTAACATTTTAAAGTGCTCATGACCAAACCTTTATTTATCAGTATAGATGAAACCTGGAAGTCACCTTCTGTGCAGAGGAAAGGATATGAGCCGCGGAATTTTCTGAAGCTTCTTATGTTTGAAACATCTGCTTTTATTTCGCAAACAGTGCTAATTTTAGAAATGAGTGTTCCAAACTCAAGTCTATTAATGAACTGAAATTCCATCATAAAACAATGTCCCTATTTTTATTCACTTTCTGCTTGGATAGGGTCTCAAAAGATTATTGTCCTATAACATAAATTACATTATTAACCAATCCTGATCCGCCAAGCCCATACATACTCTATTAAAGTTCAGCCATTTCTTTTCTTGTTCCCGTTTTGCAATACAATTAGTACCGTGTGACCTGTAATGAGAAATACCTAAAAGATAACTGGATTACTGATAACTAATAAAACCAGGTGATGATGTTATCAGTTATGCTCAGTTAAAAAAGAACTTACACATATTTTAAGAGATCTGGTAGACCAGGACAGGGAATATACATGAAAGACAAAAAAAAATAGCTACGACATATGTTCAAGCTGACCGAATTGATCTAACAAATAAAGCGTATGTTGACGGTCTAGAGTCATGAAAACGAACTAAAAACAATATTGGTTATATTTCAACACTTTATAAGGGAACTGACAACCGAGTTTGAAGTAAGCGCATCATCATATTATCCTGAAAAGTATCCCTATTACGCTTTCTCTGACTGAAAGGTGTAGACGACCAACGGAGAAGCTGAAAACTTTCGGATTAAAGTTAACTGTCCCACTCAAGTTTCCATTTGGCAATTAAATTTGAGAGGGCGATTAGACTCTAGTGTAGATCAAATATAAATTGTAAATCGGAACTATCGAACAATGACTCCGACTGGGTAATATTATATAGTCCAGTTACCTGTCACAGTGTCGGCGGATTTATTACGTTTATTATCGTCAACATTATATATAATAACAGAACAATATTTTACAGTCCCGAAAGAAAATATTGTCAACAAGTACATATAATTTCGTGTTAATGTTCTTGCTGCCGAACATCCATTTTTGTGACTAATAGAATTTCAGATATGCACATTTGATGAACAAATATAATCTAATGTTATAAAATAATGACAGATTCACCAATTAGAAATGTTGCGAGGAAAATTATAATAATAATCTTAACCCGAAAATAGATTTTGGATATGATTCACTAGCGGAACGTGCGATAAATGCTATGAAAATTTTAAAACTTACAATGATAAATTCTCCATTGTTAGAAGAAGAAAAATTTTCTTCGTGTTATGTATATGCGGGAATCACAACTAAAAAAAGCAGTAGAAAATTTTGAAGCAATAGAAAGATACTGCTATCCGGATGATTGTCTAGAAAAACGTAAACAAGTTGAAAGTCTGCAAAAATGCATTGCTCGAGATTGGTTTTGGAAACTTAGATTTGATAATAAAATCGAAGTCAATGAAATCATGAATTTACGGTGAAAGAAACGACGAAAAAGTCGAGTAAGCGATAGCCATGACTATTTAGACAGTCTATCTGAATGTATAATAATAGGAATAAAAAGAAACATGAAGTTATATAATAGTTTTTTTTTTAAAAGAGCAATTGTTAGGTATCTCGGTATGTACTAGAAAACCAAAGAAACTTTAATTAAAATCGTTATTATGACAACAGACAGAGTTAATTATTAAAGCATACTCGAATGCAATTTTGCCAATTATGCGAAAAAGACCCAGAATTTTATCCGATTATTATTAACATATATCTATAAAATAAATCAAAATTTTTTATGATGAAATTAGTTATCTTAATGTTATTGAGCGAGATAAGTTTTCTTATAGAAGTCGATCAAAACAGTTTGGTATTAAAATCTGACTTTTATATTGATATAGATGAAGCAGATGATATTCCATTTCCATCAATCTAGCGCTCCAGACAATTGTCATTACGAAATTATTATAACAAAGTAGAAAACATGTTAACAAAACAATATGAAAAATTGTGCCTTAGTAAATGTTGTAAATAGTTATGAGACAACATATAGTTCTAAAAATTTAATTTTGGATCAAATAACCTTGGTATTGGATTATATTGATAAAGATAAAGCGATTACAGTAATTTGGTTATTGAAACAGAATTGTATGAACGTGAAGCAGGAAATACCTTTGACCCATACGCTTGGATAAAGAAAAAATTAGGTACAAACAGATAAAAGACATAATGTCACTTCCTCAGATGTTAATGAAAAGTACAGAGATTTTATAGCCGATCCTTAAAATAACCCATATTATATAATATTTCACTGTTCAATATGAAATTTTGTCCAAATTCATAAGGTTCACAAATAATATTTTGTTGGGAGGTGGGGTCTCTAATCTAAAATCCACATTTAGTTTAGGATCAGCCAATTACCATACTGGAAAAATATTACCATACAGGAAAAACATTTATCAACAAAGAAGTTAATCCAGCAGATCCTTGGAGTTCTGGTAGAAAAATCGTATTTGTTTTAAGATCAACCTCCTACCATACTACTCTTAAACCTCTTGCGAGATAGAAGTACGCTAAACTACGCAGCTTTTTAAATTAATTGCTAAAACCCGATATTGTCTTATCATATTATCATTTTATGTCCGTTAATAAATTAGCAAAGTAATATGCACAAAATATATAAAGAGTAAAATAAGCATAACAAATTATATTTAATATTTTATGTGCACCAGCGACATTATTTCAGTATGGCAGAAAAAATAGCAACATTACTCGATACAATGTTTATATCTCAAATATTCCTATAGTACATCTTGAAAATATATTAATCAAACATTTCAAATGATAAGAGTTTTCTGAAATAAAAGTCTACAATGTACAATATGTGCTCTAAAACTATGTAAACAATGCGTTTTCAAAGCGCTATATAATCTTGGCTGTTACTTATTGGTCATTAGGTGGTAACTGCTACGATCAGTGTACATAGCAGGGCTGCAGCTGGATGAAAACATCGTTTTAATCATTTAGGTAGACATGCTCGTACGTATTTAGGTCCGTACAAAGTAACACAAATAACAGTGAAGCCAACATGCTTTGTTAATTTAAAAAAATAATTTTCTTTAGACATCAAGGTAAAAATAAGAACAAGGACTTAAGGCTTGGTAACCTAATCAGACAAATAATCCTAGAATTAAAAACATATAGGTCATACCACTAAAATGTTCAAATTGAATCAAAGTTCGGATGCCGGCGAAGTTCTAAGATGGAGGACTATGGTGTCAGATGAATGCAGTATTTCAGTCTTTATAAAGCAGAATAATTTGCAATAAATGTCTTTGTCTAAGAAGTTTTAAGAGCACAAGTATTTTGCAAGGAATATAAACTAATACATTTAAAATAGATGAACTGTAAATCAAACTGACATCATCATTATAAGGTCAATGAGATCTAAAGGGGTAAACATACGAAGTACTCAAAAACACTGATAATGAGAACTAAACCAAACTAAGAACGCCATTTCAGACCTTGGTGAAGGGTCACGTGATCACTTACTACAAGTCAATTATCATGTTAACTACTTTAGTCTTACCTAAGAATCAGTGATTTGTACACTGAAAATGAATTTTTAAAAAATGTGTATACAACAGAACTGACGTAAGCCAATGATGACGTTGATTTTCGCTCCGCTTTACGAATTTAGAAACAAGGTAAGTATGAAGTTCAGCTAAAAATATGAAGCAATGGACTGCGTGTTTTCAGGTCAAAACAGAAAAAGCTGAATAATCTGAAAATAGATTCAAATCCAGTGTAAAAGTTAGAAAAAGTTATCATCACAAGAACGTAGTGAAGTAATAATAAAATAAAAAGACATTTAAACTAACAAACAAGCAATTAAATTACATATACGTAACAATGAGACGAAGTAATGTAACATTTGTCTTTTGTTTAGGTGGATTTGGTGCGTAGACCATCGCGTCTTCATGCGGATGACACCACCGGTGACATAGAACTGGGAAGTGACGAATATATTGAAACAAAAAAGACAATATGGGTAACCATTTTTCAGTATTATTATATTTTACTACTTTATATTAAACATGCCCTTTAGAGATCGTATATCTTCTAATTCATCATGCTAGAGTGGATATTTTTAAGACCGTGTTTTGCGTCCCAGAGATCAAATGAATTCATTTTAACTAAATGAATAAACACCGTCCAAACCGAGACATGGTCAATAATTATATTTGCTTGTCTCTTAGTTATCCAAGTTGAATTCCTAGTTACACAGTGGTGCCGATATGGTGTATAGCAGAAAGTCCTTTTCTTGATTCATTCAGTTAGTTTCTAGCATTACCAATAAATTATTCAATACGTAACTACCAAAACCTTTGTGATTGCTGGAAATGGATCCGAAGAATTTGCAACAAAAGCATGTAATATGTATATAGTGATCGTACATTCAGTATTCGATTTTGTACTTTAATAGAATGATATCTTGATCGAAATTCACTGATTACAGCCATACATCAAGAGAGTCCAAACTGTAAAAAGAAAATGATCTCTACTGAAAATATGAGAACAAAAAGCTAATATCTGATGTGAAATTTTCCTAATTACCAAATCAGACATCTGTGATAAGCTAATGTGACTTAGTCTAAAGTTAGGTATTCTTTTATAATTGATTGGTCAACCCTTTATATGTCATAGCTGTATTCATAAAATACTTTAAATCCGGTAATCAAGAACCTTAGCTAAACGTGGCTCAGAAATAATAGTCTCAAAACTTAGATACAATTTGGATTTGCCGTCATACTCCAGATACCGGGACGATCGGGCTAAGCATTAAGAGCTCGGAACTAGAGTTAGAACATGAGACATAATTCGTCTTAGCGAAATTAGTCAAGTTCATGATAAAAGTTTCTTCAGCTATTCTCAGCAATACACATCTACGCCACCATTATTATGCTTTTCACAAATATTTGCATTATGGTTTCACAATTAATACTACTTTAAGTGCTGTTGAAAATTTGTGATGATACATGCATTAGAAATTTATAAACATGTGTTTTATGAACAATGAAGAAAATATCCTGAAGTATTTTGTATTTTGCCATTGGTACACGACATGCTACTCTATTTCCAGATGTACATTCAGGTACGACGGTGCTGAGAACCTTTCAAAGTTCCAATAGAGAGTGTACTCTATGTTTGTATGAACACCAATATATATCCATTCACAATAATTTAAATAGCTCTATATTGCAAAAAACTAAACGATATTCATTAATGAAAATTATTGAAAAACATTATGTCCCCTGTTTACAGTTTGGTTACAAACAGTTTGACATTATTCTAATTTAATAAATAACTTGACTAGGGAAAGTATAAACTATTTCATAAAATAAGTTTAACAATTGTTTAAAATAAAAGGGTATGTTTAAACTTATTCTGAATATATATATATATATATATATATATATATATATATATATATATATATATATATATATATATATATATATATAAAGAATACAAATCATATGGCGAGTAACAACCCTTTCAAGCGCACTTGATCCACCAAGGGATCACGTGTGTCAGGGATTGATTAAAATAGATGCAATAAACTGACGACTAACAGTGCGAAACTAGTAACTAACTAGCCTGAGCGCTTACGACTCTTAATAAGTCTTTTTCAAAGGCAAATACAAAATAAATATAAGACAAACAAATAAACACTAAAACGTGTATGTAAACCTCATGAGGTAGACTATAAATACAACGAGCATGTATAGACTTGTTGCGGATAATAGAACTGTGTATAATTCCCTAAAAGTCTACAAGCGAAAGCGACATCTATTTTACTTTTTGTACATTTATGGGAAAACTTGAGGGTCAGCTTTTAGAATCGGTTTAACGTACACCATACCAGTGGGTACGCATTATCGATGATATAGAAATGAAGTGGCAGTATTGAAGAGAAAGTCTAGATGACTTCACATCAAAGGCAAACAACTTCCATCCTTCAATAAAATTTACGGCAGAAATTTCCAACTCAAACCATGTTTTCCTGGACACAACAACCAGACTGGTGGAAAACAAATTACACACAGACATCTACTCAAAAATTAACCGAGAAACATGCATATCTCATCCCAACCAGCTGTTATCCAAAACACTGCATTAGGAACATTCCTTATAGCCAGGCACTGATGATACCCAGAATTTGCTCCGACGATGAAAGATTCATAGAAAGGTCTGAAGAGCTGGCTAAGCATTTAATTTACCGAGGCTACAACAAAAACCTGATTGCGGAAGCAATCGAAAGGGCCAAACAAACAAACTATGATGACATACTCAAATATGGACAGAAAGAATATGCTGATAGAATACCATCTATTCCGACCTATCACACAGACAACCCCAAAGTAGGTAAAATCATCGCAAAACACTGGCCCACCGTGCAATCGTCGGACATACTAAACCTAATACTTCCGAACAAACCTGTAGTAGCCTACCGGAGACCAAAAAAACCTAAAGGACATCCTAGTCAGAGCAAAGCTAACGCCAATCGCTAGTCAAAACGAACCTAGTCAATCTGGACCATGTGGCGATAAAAGATGCAAAATCTGTCAACATATGATATAGACGAGGACATTTACTAGCGCAGTGACTAAAGAAAAACTAAACATACATGGTCCAAACAAAACGTGCTAAACAGATAATGTGATCTATCTCATCACGTGTAAGATATGTGGCCTTCAGTACGTCGGAGAAACTGAAAAGCTACACAAAAGGATAAACCTTCATAGATCTGATTAGATGACAAAAAAGCTGTACAGAAGCCCAGTCGCAAAACACTTCTCCTCCCCTGGCCACACTTTCAGTGATATAACACTTATCGCTATTACTAAAAACCAAAGCTGGAGTTCCGAAACCAGGAAGGAAAGTAATCATACTGGATACGCCGCCTTAGAACATTGAAACTAAGCGGTCTAAACCAAGAAGACTAGAAAAAGAAAACTATGCACTAGTAGAATTTAACTTTTCCTAAATCTTCTTGGTATCCTTCAATTTTTACTATAAGAATAACCGGTATAAAATCAAATATCCGGAATATAATCTGCGTTACATAAATGTACAAAAAAGTAAAAATAGATGTCGCTTTGGCTTGTAGACTTTTAGGGAATAATACAGTTTTCAGTATCCGCAACAAGTATATAAAAGCTGGTTGTATTTATAGTTTACCTCATGTGGAGACAGCCATGTAGAGGTTTACAAACACGTTTTTGTGTTTATGTGTTTGTCATCTATGTTTTCTATTTGCCTTTGAAAAAGACTTACTGAGAAACGAAAGCTCCCAGGCTCTAGTTAGTTACTAGTTTCGCACTGTTCGTCATCAGTTTATTGCATATATATATATATATATATATATATATATATATATATATATATATATATATATATATATATATATATATATATATATATATATACATATATATATATATATATATATTATGATATTATTATTATTATTATTATTAGTAGTAGTAGTAGTAGTATTATTATTATTTTTATTATTATTATTATAGCAAGAAAATATGGATTATCTTGTGGTTGCAGCCATTGAAATGGGAACAACCTACTCGAATTGGGCCTATAGCTTCCGACATGAATATCAGGAAAACCCCGAGAAAATAAGATGTCAATGGTGGAACAACGCCGAATACATATGTGAAAAAGCTCCAACAACTATTCTTGTCAGGGAAGATGGGGAAACTTTGGACAAGTTTGGATACGAGGCAGAGGACAAATATGCTATGTTTAGAGAAGATGGTGCCGAAGAGCTCCATTCTTGGTACTACTTCAAACGATTCAAGATGCTCTTACACGACAAAGTTAGTATACTTCATTAGGTTCTTATGTTTTGTTCTAGATATTGCTGTCACCTTTGGAAAACTTCATTTCGAACTCTATTTTTGTCGGAGTATATTGCGACACTGATACGTTTCGATATAAGGGCTGTCAGAATAAAACATGAATTGCATGCTTATCATGTTAAAGCAATGTTACTACTAACGATATTAAATGGTCAATTCCAAACCCCTGTATTAATATTACCCTATTTCTAAGCACAGTTTGTATGTGATATCGAACACCTGATGTATAAAGAGTTCTATATAGCATACCCCAGAACCTATTTAGTAACATTGCCCTATCTCCAGGCACTGATTTTGTAATCTCCAAACCCTGATGTAGTACCAAGATAACGTGATGTAGAAATAATGCTACTTAGCTCTCTTATTATCGCCAAACCCATGTAGTAACATTAGCCTTTATTCATGCGCTGATTTGTGATCTCGGAAACCTGTTGTAGCAACAATACAACATAGCTCTCCTTCTTCCCTCAACCCATGTAATGACATTACCCTATATCTAAACACTTATTTTGTGATCTCCAAAACCTGATGTAGGAACAATACTACATACCATCCCCCAAAACACATATAGCAACATTTCTCTATTTTCAGGCACTGGTTTTGTGATTTTCACAAACTCATATAGTAACAATACTAAATTGCTTATCACCAAATCAATATACTAGTAGTAACATTGCTCTTTTTCCAGGTAACTCGTGATTTTATGATCTAAAAATCTGTTGTAATAATAATAATCCATTTATCCCTAAAACCATTTAGTAAAAATACCCCATTTCCAGATGACACTTTAAATCAGATTATATAGTAACAATTGGCAGAGTCCATCCCAGGTTTGGAGACGGTGATGTAGCTTCCGGTTGCGTGTCCTATCTACACATTTGTGAGTGGTTGAAGAGTAAGAAAATAGAGTTACAGTTTCTGTTACACTTGCTGCAGGTGAACGTTGATGCTTGTTGAGTCTGTTGTTGTTTCGCCTTCCTCTTGGCTCTCTTTGCTGCGATGTTTGTATTTCTTGTTTCCTCGGATTTCTGAACGCCCAGCTTGATGGTAAGGCTCCGGTCTTTGCATTCTTCAGCACAGTTGTTACTCTTGATATTAGCTGTCTTCATTTCTTTGTATCCAGGCATCTTTGTAAGGCGGACGCGGCCTTTAGTCCAGTGAGCATTGTGCTAGCTCGCCGTATAGAATGTTATTGAGAATGCGGACTGGTTTCATTATATTGACGTGGCGGAGAAAGCGATGGAGCCTCTCTGAGGATGCACGTTCCAGAACCTCTATGTTAAGTACTTTGTCCTGCAACTGGATGAGCAGAATGCCCAGCTGGCATCTCAGGATGAAAATGTAGAGTTTCCTTTCGTGATTCGTGTAGGTGGACCATGCCTCGCTGCTGTACATAGGTGTTCTGATCACGCAAACCTGGTAAACTCGCTGTTTGGTATTCGGTGTGAACTTGGGGTTAAAGTTAGACCCATTGATGGCGATGGTGGGAAGGGAACCTGCATCCAGCACCATGACATTTGCCTTCTTCATACTGATTGGTTAGTCCAAACTCTTTGCAATTGTGGGAGAGAACACAATAGCTTCTGCAGTTCATTTCTGTATGTGATGTAAAGGTTTCAAAGTCAGTGAAGAGCAATTCTTGGATGAGAACCTGTCACTTCAGTCTTTTGCACGGAGACGAACAATGTTGAACAACTGGCTGTTAGCCCTGGTGTGGATGTACACTCCCTCGTTGCAGTCCTTGAAGGCGTACTGGAGGAACATGGGTAAGAAGAAAGAAAAGAGCACGGGAAGGAGGATGTAGCCGTGTTTCTCTCCACTTCTGACTGTAAAAGGCCTATGATGTTTCGCTGTTGAGGAACACTGTGCTGTGATTGTTCTCGTAGAACGATATGACGACAGTGAGCAGTCATGTGGGTTGCAGCCAGTCTCTTCAAGGAACCTTAACAGTTCACTCCGGCTGATACAACGCCTTGTTCAAGTCCTTGAAAGCTTTGTGGAGGGACATCTGTTGCTCACAACATTTCTCATGCAGCTGGCGCAGAGAGAAATCTGTTGAATTGACGGCTCGGGAGCCAAACTAGGATTCAAGGTAGACGCGAAAGGCTAGTGTCTGCAAGCACACCAGGGCGACACGTGTGAAAGCCTATCCGACGACGATGAGGAGGGAGATGCCCCAGTAGTTGCTGAAGTCTCTTTTATTCATGTACAAAGTGACGATGTTGGCATCTCATGTGTCCTGGGGAATATGTCACTGTTCCCAGCAGAGTGAAATGAGTTTGTGCAAGAGCTGTAGTAGTTCTGGTTTCCCGCGCTTGAGGTACTCAGGTGGGACGACGTCGCTTCCACTGGCCGTCCAAAAAGGGAGGCTGTGGATGTCTTTTCTGAGGTCTTCCATGGTGGGTGGTGTTTCTGTTTCCCTTATGACTGGCAGGTGTTGGATTGCGTTTAGGGCGGTATAACTAACGACGATTTGGGTTGTATACAGCTCAATATATCGTTCAATCCAGCGCTGAAGCTGTTTCCCCTGGTATATGATGACTACGCCCGTCTTGGGCTTGAGGGAGAGGGTGTTCTTCAAAAATGCGGGGCCTGCCACATTCTTGGTACTTTTGTACATATCTCCTGCATCCACAGATTTGGATTCTGTCTGTATGATGATGCAGAGGTACAGCCAGTAGGTCACAAAGCAGTGGCTGTCGGTCCTCTAATCGTTGTTCCTGGCAGTCTTGATTGTGTGCCGTATACTAGGTCTAGGTTTAGCCTTGTAAGCCATAATGGCTTTCCTTAACACTTTAGTCACGGTCTCTATCGCCTCCCAGTTGGTATTATACCTCTACCCGTAGGAAGTAATGGATGAATTGTACACAGAGTCTTGGAGGTGGGACCACTTGAAGTCGATTGTGTCAGCAGGTTTCTCTTTGATGAGAGCCTCATGCAGCTTGCTGATGAACTGCTGTGTCATCTCTTTGTTGCTTGCACAGCAGTTGTTGATGTGTGAGATAACATTCTTCATGGCGTGTTTCAGATACTTGTGTATTATTTGCACCTTTATGACCACGATAGAATGGTTCGTGTTGCAGAAGAAGCTGTGGTAGCCATGGGTGAGGATGACAATGGCCAGTTCCATGGGCCTTGTGATGAAGCGGTCTAGCTGGTGCCAGCGTCGGAAATGGTGGTGTTTTTAATGACAGCTGGTGGATCTCCTTACATTTAAGTAAGTGCTGGTCAAACATAGGCTGTCGGAACAGCAATTCTCTAGCAGTTTCTTACTGCTCTATTTGATCTTTCCCATTTCATATGGTCCAAGGTTGACATTGATGGGGTGGGAGTAGGATGCAATGCCTCACTCATCCAGAAAAGACCTATATATCTCACGTCTCTGATTGCCTCGGTCAATTAAAATCCAACTCCTGGCGTTCGCGAGTGGCTTAGCTTCCAAGTCCGGCTGATCGTCTTTCCATTAACATGAGAAAGGGTGAAGGCGGGCACTGGCCCTATTACCAGTTGTTTGGGTAGATAGAGTTCGTAGTCCTTGGATAGTAGTTTATTTAGGAGAAGAAAAACTCTGATCTCAAAATCCGCTGACTTGCCGATATACCCACTCAAATGAAAGGTTATGGGATTAAATTCCGACAGAGAATACGTAAACGAAGTCTCTAAGGCGGTCTGACATTGACTCCAATGATATTCCGACAACTCAAGCGACGCCGTTGTTGCCAAGTTGTATCGGGAAAAAAGTGAGGGTTCAGCCGAATGTGCAACAGCATATTATCCATACCAACCTGCACAGGCTTCGTAGCTTCTTTGGTGAGGACATATCAGAGACGTCATAATGCATTGGCAAAAGACGGTAATCAGCATTTATTGATCCTCACCTTCAGCAGATCGACGACGCACGGAAGACTGACAGGTAACTCTCCAGACTAAACATCGAAATTGCCTACCGTCAGGAGACAAGACTGGCCAATAGCAGCACCATGATGGAAGCGAACTACACATTCGTTTGGCAAGGAAAGTCCTCTGAGGATTCCAAACAGCACGGTGTCGGCTTCGCCGTAAAGAACACGCTTGTCGCATTCATTGTTCCTCCTTCTACAGACACTGAGAGGATCCTTGACCTCCGGCGGTCACATCCTCCGGCTAAGTCAACGTCTTGAGAGTGTACGCTCCAACACACTGCTACACCCTAGAGGAGATAGACGAGCTCTAATAGGCTCTGGATCAAGTAATCCACCGCATCCCTTACACTGAATGCCTCTAACTACTAGGAGGCATCAATTCTGACGTGGTTGCTGACCACCTGGCATAGCCCATTTGTCTCGGCTATCGTGGAAGGGGTGTAGCAACTCTACTACATAGCTATCCTCCTAACATATGAAGCTACGTTATCCAATTTGCTGGTGACATAGCAAATTTGCTTTTGTGATCACCACAACTTATCGTAGTAAAAGTGCTACCTAGCTATCCCGCAAAGTAGTAATGTTATGATACTTCCAGGTAACAGTAAAAGTAGCATTTGCGGTCACCAAAATCTACTTTAGTTACAATACTATATTGCTATCTCCCAAACCCATGTAATAATATTTTCCTATTTCGAGGTGATAGTGTGATTTTGTGATCACCAAAACCTGACCTAGTAACAATGCTATAATGTCAATTATCATGCCAATGTAAAACAAATTACTGGGAACATGATACACCGATTTTGTTAGCGCATTTTAGTATTGACAAAGTTCAATTGAGATAAGTTTGAAAACAATTACAATTGTCTCATTATCGTCATACGTTTATGACAAAGAATATACACAAGAACCTTTAACAACATTTACATTTCTTTCTAAGTAGTTGATACATATTATTGGGCCAAAAGGTCATGCAAGTAAAACCAGTCATAACACAATCCATTATATCGCGATTCCTTTATAAGGAGATGGCAACATGGCTCCCATTTATTAGTTTAAGTTGACGTATCTTTGTAACATCTTATATACATGCTTATGGAAAAGACAATAATTGGTATCCCCAGTAGAGTTTTCAAACCATGACTGCCTTTAATGTTGCATTCACGTCATCATGCACCATTTCCGCAGTATTGGCATGTATAGAATACAAAAACTGGACTATATTTTAGGTCAGATGAAATCTAGTTAACAGAGCAAACATTATATAATCAAGAGGTTAGATAAAACTGATGACATTTAATTTATAATACAGATTTTCTAAGGGAAGTGTCTCGTTAATTTTGTGAACTCGATATCGAATTTATAGAGGTGTTATTCTATCGAATGTGTGTATATATATATATATATATATATATATATATATATATATATATATATATATATATATATATATATGGTATATAAATTAGTAAAACTAACTAATGTTATATGTACCGTTTAATGTTCAAATTCTGGGACAAACCATCTTTTTTTCTTCTTACCGCATGTAACAAGATAACCGAGTTTGGGATTTTTGGATTAATAACAAAACACCATTGATGGAAATGCAATACAATGTTTAATGTTATATGGTGGTATGAAACGAAATATTATAGACACGTGCTTGCACTGGGTCACAATATGAGACTAACATAATAAGCACGATCTTTAAATGCAACAAATATGTTACCGAGACAAATGAAAAACGATCCACAGTATATCACAAACAGAAATATGATCGTAAAATACGAATAAAGTTATGTTCAAAATGACGAAATGATATAATGGCTAAAGTATGATTGTTCGTTCAAAAATAACGATTTGCAAGTTTTACTCATACTAGTAAAACGAATAATGGTTCGTTCATAATAACGACTTGATAGTTCTACAAACAAATGAGATTTCGCACAAACTAGCGTAGTGATAGTTTTTTACTCACGATAGCAAAACACTGGATATTACAAAAAACCCTGCATTAGTCCATGGCTAAAACATTATGTATCTAGAGCAATGTAGACACTCCCTGATTCCAAGCAAAGATTTGTAGTCACCGACCACCATTGATTCCTGGGTTAGACTATCAGCGTCCACCACGTTGGTCCGCCACGCTTGATCAACCTCAACCCGACTAGCAACGTTGAAATATTCGAAGCACTCAAATACACAAGCACAACACCCCTCAGCACTGCACACGTAGCTCTACACTGCTGTACGGCACGACACAGCAGCACACCACAGCATACGCCCTCACAGTACAGACAGCTGCACACGGCACAAACTGCTGCACCCGGCACAAACGGCTGCACAATGCACCAACACAAACACAGACAGACACAGCTGAAAATATATCCGATATCGTGCACTACACATGACACTAGTATATACGGTAGTACACAACGACGGTACATACGGCAAGTCATATACATTCTCAGTCTTGCCTTTAAAAACTACAATAAACAGGTTAAGTTGGAGGGTTATAGGATTCGTGCTACATTAAACGAAATTTCGTAAAATTCTTGCCAAATCACATACGAATAAAACATTATCATTTACTAAGCGGTATTTACTAAACTTGTCGAAGCGACATAACTTCGGAATTAAAAATGATAATACAATAGACAACTTTCAAGCCATATTAACGAATAAATTTACGTACCTCAGCTATATAGAACATATAGACAGAACGGTCAGTAATGTAATGTAATCGTTACAGTATGAATCATATATAAACAGGCAATGTAGCTCAACATCGTCCGTGTAATCCATGTATTCGGTTTTTCCAGCACGAAGCACTTCGCACGTGCCGAGCAAGGAAGAACCGAATTCACTATTTTTCGAAATGTATAATATACATTGATCACCCTCGGATATCATTGTACACTAAAAGCGAAACCCGAGTACGTTTACTTAATAAAAAAGAACATTTATACAATTCCGTGACAATACATCCCTCCTTAAAAAAGTGGATACACTTTTAAAAAAAGTCACGGAATGTGAACCTGAAACATTAAAACATTCAATCATGAACCCTGAAAATAATCTTAATTACACTCTACTTAAAAAATCAGCACCAACATTTTCCGACCCTCGAATCGCCTCGATCCGGAAACTATACGGTTACAAAGATAACGCTCAGCACATTAATCTTGCGTTGGCGACCTTAGCTTTGTTCAGATACAAGAGCGGCTGATGGTCCGTCTGCAAGGTAAATTCCCTCCTGAAAAGGTACGTATGGAATTTTCCTATCCCCCATACTAAGGCTAGGCACTCCTTCTCAATCATGGAGTAATTTTGCTCCCTAGGAAGCAGTTTCCTACTTGCATAAGCAATGGGCAATTTCACCCCCTCCTGCTCCTGTAGCAAAACAGCCCCAAGTCCCGTATTGGACGCATCAGTCCTCAACACAAAAGTTTTATTCAATTCTGACAACTTTAAGATTGGTGCACTTATCAGTCTTTGTTTCAAAGCGTTAAACGCATTTTCCTGGCAAACAGCCCAGGGAATTTTATTCGGTTGTCCTTTCTTAGTTAGGTCTGTTAATGGGCTGGCAATAGCCGCAAAATTGGGGACAAATTTCCTATAAAACCCAATCAAACCTAAGAAAGATCGAACTTTGTCTTAGTTTCCGGTCTAGGTGCATTTTTAATCGCACCTACTTTGTCAGGGTGGGGTTTCAACTGGCCTAGTCCACTTACAAGATGTCCCAAACATTCAAGGTTAGAGTACCCTACACTACATTTTGTGGGCTTAACTGTAAGATTAGCTCTACGAAGTCTGCCAAATAAATCCCTTAATGTCTGAACATGCTCTTCCCAGGTATACGTGTAAACGAAGATATCATCAACAAAACTGTCTACGTTTTCCATACCGTTAAGTAACTTGCGTATAAGACGAACGCACGACGCGCCGGCGTTAACTAAACCGAAAGGCATGACCCTGAATTGATAGAGACCGTTTGGAGTCGCAAATGCCGTTAACTCTCGGGCATTGTCGGTGATTGGAACTTGCCAATATCCATTGGTAAGGTCAAACTTAAAAATTAATTTATAGCCTGCCAATTGCGAAAATAAGCTTTCCATATCTAGCATAGGCTCTGCGTCAAACACGGTGATTTTATTCAGCTGCCGAAAGTCAATACAAAAGCGGTTTGTCCCGTCCTTTTTTTCTGACCAACACAACGGGGAATGAGTATGGGGAATTGGAAGGTTCGATCACTACCAAGTCTAACATTTTTCCCACTTCATCATTGACAGTCTCCCGTGCATTAAAGGGTATTGGGTATCCCTTAATTCTGATCGGCTCTAATGTATTCAACTTTTTATGTTGAATCAATCCAGTCCGGCCTGGTTTGTCTGTAAACACGTCTGTGTATTTGGACAATACCTGCATGATCTGTGTACGCTGAACCTCAGATAAATCTGGGCATACACTGATCTGGTCTACACCCTCTTTCCCTACGTCACTGGGGTATTCAAGGGGTAATTCGGTACTGGAGACGAATTCCGATTCGTCACACGACCTATCCTCTATCACCGCCATGCATACTACATTTAAGACCCCTTTATCAATAGCCTGACTAGGTCTATCTATGTAGAGTTTTAGCATATTAGCGTGAAATATTTTGGACCTACCTTCCATGTCGATAACGTAGTCCATCTTGCCTTTCACGTGTTTGACTTCATATGGTCCCTTCCATTGGACTAGTAGTTTGTTTCTGTTTGTAGGGAGAAGCACCAGCACTTGATCACCTACGTTAAACCTCTTGCTCCGCGTTCCCCTGTTGTAATACTTCGCGTGTCTATGACTCGATTTCGCGAGTTCGTCTTGTGCCATTTGGCATGTACTCTCTAATCTTTCGCGTAGATCTACAACGTATTGGTAAGTGGTCTTGATCTCTTCGTTCGCGACTTCGCCCAACCACAATTCGCGTAAGATACGCATAGGACCACGCACTGTCCTACAGTACAACAGTTCGAACGGGGAGAAACCCAAACTTTCGTGAGGGACCTCGCGATACGCGAACAGGATTGCGTTTAGATACCTATCCCAATCCTTAGGTCTTTCTGCGCACATCCGGCGCAACATTTGCTTTAACGTCCCGTTAAATTTTTCTACTAACCCATTGCACATAGGATGGTATGGTGTTGTCCGCAACTGTTTAAGGGACAGCAACCTACTTATTTCCGCCATGAGATCTGAGGTGAATTGCGCCCCACAGTCTGTAAGAATCTCTTCGGGCACTCCCACCCTGCTAAACATGTCTACGAGCGCTTCGGCTACACGCTCAGTCTCAATTGAGGGTAAGGCTATGGCTTCAGGGTACCTAGTCGCGTAATCTACCAGTGTTAGAATGTAACGGTTTTTACGTTCCGTGTGCGGAAATATGGGCCCTACGATGTCGACAGCTACTCTTTTAAACGGAGTATATATCAGGGGCATCTGATCTAACGGTATTCTAGTTATCTTGCCCTTAGGGACAGTCTTTTGGCAAACATCGCACGAACGGCAAAACCGCGCTACTTCGCCATTGACCCCAGGCCAATAGAATTCCCTGGTCACTCTATCCGATGTTTTCCTTACACCTAAATGACCGGCCATACTTGATTCGTCCGCGACCTTGAGTACATGCACCCTAAATTTCTTGGGAACAACTAATTGCTGATATTTCCTACCATCAGGAGTAGTATACTCTCTATTCATGAAGCCTTTGCGCTTTAGAAACCTGGAGGACCACCCGTTCTTGCACTTTCTCACGCTACCCGACAATATTTTCTCCCTGATCGCGTGTAAAGTCTCGTCTCGTTCTTGCTCGTTTAGAAATTCGTCGCGGAAGATATCAGTAATGGCGTCAGGTACTTTCAATTTCCGTAGGGGTTTGCTATCCCCCTTTACCTGAGCTCTAGTCTGCACTTCTTGGATGATTAGGAATCTGAAATCCGACATGATCGGGAGTCTAGATCCCTGTACATTGCCAATGGTCAGTTCATAGATCGGATTGGCTATGCACAATCAGAAAAGGTGTTTCAATTTCTATCCTTGCGACCGGAACATGGTCGATTGATTGGTCCAGTAGCATACATGGCGATTTGAACCCCATCAATTGGTCATCGCGAACAAGGCTCCCTTTCACGACTACGCTAGTGCACCCAGTGTCTCGTAAAACGGTTACTTCCTGGCCATTTACAGTGCCATTCGCTGTCGGTACCCTTGCTTCTGGGAAAATACATGTCCCGATCGATTGGATAGGGTCTCGACCGATCCCTGCACGCATTCCTGGCTCATACGCTGCTTTCCGGTTAGCTGGCTGGGAAACATCGAATTTTCTATTTATCGACCGCCTACTTTCAATGGCTACTGTGACTCTTTGGACTGGTCCATTCCGCTTTGGACAATTGGGGTAGATATGACCCCACTCCTTGCAAGTAAAACATTGCTTTTCCTTATACCTCCTCTGGTTATTTCTACTAGGTTTTTCAGGTTCCCTGGGTTTCTGGTCCCTAGTCTGATTACCACTTTTTCCATCTCGCGAGATAACGTTCTGGGACCCCCACAGCTTCAGCAAATAGGTCCGCCTGTGTTGCCCTGTCATATATACTAGTGAAGGATCGTTCCTTCAAGAACAAGTACAACTCTTTGCCACAAATTGTTAATAACTGGTCCCGAAGCAAAAAGTCCATAAGACCCCCGAATGTCTTCACGACTTTACCACATTCCACCCATCGCTGCAAGTAATTGCACGTCCTAGTGACGAATTGAGTGAATGTCTCGCCTCTCTCGGGTTTACTATATTCAAACTTCTTGCGAAACCCTTGCTCGGTTAACTCGTACTTCTTCAGAAGTGCCTCTTTCAACGCGGGGTAATTAAGCGAATCCGTCGCGGGTAAACGAGAATAAACATCTAATGTTTTACCCTTGAGCAACGCGATAAGATGAAGCGACCAATCATCCTTTTTCCATTTTTGTGCAGTGGCGTACCTTTCAAACCTGTTACGATAGCTGTCCATATTATCTTTATCGTGTTCGAATGGGGGTAGTTTTGGACCGTTCAGTTTAAAATCACATTCCCCCTCCCGTTTGGTTTGCAATAGCTCAGAATTTCTTTGAAACTCCTTGTCCCTATTTCTATCTTCTATCTCTAAAGTTTCTAATCTTGCTTGTTTTTCCCTTTCTGACTTCCTATCTTCTACTTCTGTTAGTAGTCGTACCTTTTCCCTATCGGCTTCCCTTTCCCATTCTATCCTTTCCTTTTCAGCCTGTTTTTCTAATTAAATTTTTTCCTTTTCGGCCTGTTTCTCTAATTATATCTTTTCCTTTTCGGCCTGGTTCTCTAATACTATTTTTTCCTTCTGAAAAGCCCTTTGTCTTTTTGCGGCTTCCCCTCTTTCCCGCTCTAATTGTCGCTCTATCTCGAATTTCTCCCTTTCGGCCTTCTTTTCTAATTCTACCAATTCCCGTTTGGCTTCCCTCTCCTTTTCCCTCAGGTCCCTTTCTCTAGCCTGTTCTTCACGAACAAAATTTCTTAAAGATTCCCCATCGTACCCAAACTGCTTCCCCAGTTCCACAAGTTCTTTTTAAACGAAGACATTTTTTTTCAAAAAAAGAATCTGATAGAACCAACCTAAAAGTGCACAATTATTTCAAAACGTGAAATCTTTACACTCTGAACAACTAAACCGTATTTTCCTTCTCGGAAGGCAACAACAATATGAAACTGTACGATTGACAAAGCAAATGTAAAATTCTACTTTACTTACTGTCTTGTCAAGAGCGTCTGAAACATACAAAAATAATCACACACTACTAACGAAACAATGTTTTGTTAAATCCGAAGATCCCACTTCTGACACCATTTGCAACAAGATAACCGAGTTTGGGATTTTCGGATTAATAACAAAACACCATTGATGGAAATGCAATACAATGTTTAATGTTATATGGTGGTATGGAACGAAATATTATAGACACGTGCTTGCACTGGGTCACAATATGAGACTAATTAACATAATAAGCACGATCTTTAAATGCAACAAATATGTTACCGAGACAAATGAAAAACGATCCACAGTATATCACAAACAGAAATATGATCGTAAAATACGAATAATGTTATGTTCAAAATGACGAATTGATATAATGTCTAAAGTAAGGTTGTTCGTTCAATTATAATGATTTGCAAGTTTTACTCATAGTAGTAAAACGAATAATGGTTCGTTCATAATAACGACTTGATAGTTCTACAAACAAATGAGATTTCGCTCAAACTAGCATAGTGATAGTTTTTTACTCACGATAGCAAAATACTGGATATTACAAAAAAACCTGCATCAGCCAACGGCTAAAATATTATGTATCTGGAGCAATGTAGACACTCCCTGATTCCAAGCAAAGATTTGTAGTCACCGACCACCATTGATTCCTGGGTTAGACTATCAGCGTCCACCACGTTGGTCCGCCACGCTTGATCAACCTCAACCCGACTAGCAACGTTGAAATATTCGAAGCACTCAAATACACAAGCACAACACCCCTCAGCACTGCACACGTTGCTCTACACTGCTGTACGGCACGACACAGCAGCACATCACAGCATACGCCCTCACAGTATAGACAGCTGCACACGGCACAAACTGCTGCACCCGGCACAAACGGCTGCACACTGCACCAACACAAACACAGACAGACACAGCTGAAAATATATCCGATATCGTGTACTACACATCACACTAGTATATACGGTAGTACACAACGACGGTATATACGGTAAGTCATATACATTCTCAGTCTTGCCTTTAAAAACTACAATAAACAGGTTAAGTTGGCGGGTTATAGGATTCGTGCTACATTAAACGAAATTTCGTAAAATTCTTGCCAAATCACATATACGAATAAAACATTATCATTTACTAAGCGGTATTTACTAAACTTGTCGAAGCGACATAACTGCGGAATTAAAAATGATAATACAATAGACAACTTTCAAGCCGAATTAACGAATAAATTTACGTACCTCTATAGCTGGAGGTTTGGGTCTCAGTAGACAGACGTCCGATTGACAGAACGGTCAGTAATGTAATGTTTTCGTTACAGTTTGAATCATATATACACAGGCAATGTAGCTCAACATCGTCCGTGTAATCCATGTATTCGGTTTTTCCAGCCCGAAGCACTTCTCACGTGCCGAGCAAGGAAGAACCGAATTCACTATTTTTCGAAATGTATAATATACATTGATCACCCTCGGGTATCGTTGTACACTAAAAGCGAAACCCGAGTACGTTTACTTAATAAAAAAACCATTTATACAATTCCGTGACACCTCAGTAAAGGGGAGGAGGAAACTGTTAGTGTCAGGAATGAAACACAGGGACAGTCTCCTTAAATGAAATAAATTCTTTCATTTATTAGTCTTGAAAAGCACTACAAGAATGGACAATTATGATTACTTTTATAGTGTTCAACTCAATGTCTCTATAGAAACTTGAAAAATGTTGAAAATATGGCTGCTCGGTTCAGCCTTGCACTCTTTCCCAATGTTCTGTAGCCTTCGCTGGCTACCCATAGAACCCAGAATCAACAACAAAATCTGTTCATTATGCATCATTTCATTGACCATCTATTTTTGTTATTGTTATTGTTGTTGCTGTTGTTATAGGGTTAACGCTTTTTTCATCACAAGATATCCTATAACATGGTGGCCAGTATAAATGGTTGTAGACAAACCGGGACAACCCCAGAAAGCTACAAGAAAGATTTCTAATTTACCTACATTAACTAAGCCTGAAACTCAAACCAATGCAGACAGAGATGGCACTGATTTGTAATGGTGAGCACATTCGACCACGCGGGGCTACCTTTCCGACATTAATATTTGTATTGTTCCTCACCTGCTAAAATGAAGCAATATGGACAACATTCTCTTGTGTTCCAGGGCCCAGGTGTTATAAATAAATTACCCATTGATCTCTTAAGTGTTCTTAAAGCTCACCTATTTTAACTGCAAGAACATACTTAAAGACTTAATACTATTTACTTCCTTAATTCTTGTCCGCATGTTTGTTTTTCTTCGTAAATGTATGTATTTTCTTTTTGTACGCTCTTTGTTGTTTATGTGTTTATGTGTTTTCTAATATTCTAGAGTTTAAAAATAGTAGACACTACGAAGTCCACGTTATTATTATTATTATTATTATTATTATTATTATTATTATTATTATTATTATTATTATAATTATTATTATTATTATTATTATTATTATTATTATTATTATTATTATTATTATTATTATTATTATTATTATTATTATTATTATTATTATTATTATTATTTTTATTAGTATTTTTATTAGTATTAGTATTATTATTCCTTCTTTTAGCCTGCGAAAATTGGTTACTGCAGAAAATCCAATAATACATTATTGATAACTGTTAATGTATCAGCAGTCTTTGACATCATACCATTTAAATAATCAAGAAAAGAATTTATGTTCATAAATCTATAATTGGCATTAAGGTGTGTCAACACTTCTCACGTGTTAGGCTTGGAAAGATGCTAGAATTGCAAACTACAAACTGATATGTAATATCGGATTACTGTTGATGTGGGTATGCTAAAGGTGAACGAAATATTGATGCAGAAGAACGTTATCAAAACTACACAAACCTAGATCTAGAAAACGCTGTTATTTCTCATGACGTTTGACTTCATCATCCTGGTGAAATAGCAAATGATAATAAATTTGACTCAGAAAAGACAGAATTCTTTCAATAAAAGACAGTTAAGGTTTAAACAGTCTTGGTACAAAACATATAAGGTACTATTATGATATACTTTGACATCATATCCCAGTGCGAGATATCACTATAAACTGCCACACTGCATATATCATAATAATATGACAGAACAATCGTTAAAGCTACGTCAAGAAGGCCAAAACACTCTCTCTCTCTTGCACACACACACACACACAAACACACACACACACACACAAACATACAATATCTTTATTGATTCTATATCCAGAAAGAAACTGCTTGAATCAGCCGTCATTGCAAGAGTTACTGTTTATCCAAAGGCATCAACATTTTCTTTCTTGGTCATGTTCATAATGTTTCAGAGAGCCACATTCATCTGACACTGATATATCTAATGCATATTGATGTTAGAAAAATCATTCTGCAAAGAACATCCCAGTTTGTCAATATATGATGTCCACAGGACACCAATGCGTTTGGAGATGTCATCCTGCCACATAGAATATTGTTCGTTAATGATGTTTCGAAAACTAGAATTTTTATAAATATTTCCTATTGAATTGGCGAACTCATCAATGTCAAATTCTGTCTTAGTTGAAATTACAGTGTTATATGGCAATTCATTGATGATTTACTTCAAGCAGCTTATAAATAGCACGTATAATGGCAGCAACAATAATAACATTCGGTATGGTGGTATATTTTGCTACTGATCTAAATTTATAAGTAAAGGGGTTAATAAGTGCAACTGATACGTCATATTTGACACTCGTGATGAGTCACATGATCGTTTACTTTGTCCAAACAGCACATTAAAAAAATCGTCAATTGTCACGTAGGGAAATATAGCCTAGTTATGAATCTGATTCGCACACATTAAATAAATTTAAAAATAAAACGTTGTTTATACTGACGAACACGTAGGCAAAGTAGGACCTTGATTGTAATCAATGATATTCACTCTGTTTATCAAATATTTGAACCAAGGTCCGCTAAAATTGCAATCAAGCTGAAATAACTTAACTGATTTTTTTTAGAAAAATCCAAAATCCAGAAAAAAGTTATTATAATAACATATAATGAAATGTAAATAAAGTTCAAGAGATTTCAACCTAACGCAGAAGTAATTAAATTCTATATACGGAACACTTGTCCATAAAGAATAAGAAAGATTTATGAAATAAAACTTTTTCTTTACTGTATGTAAATTATACATGAGGTAAACGAAATTACATAAGAAGAAGTCTTATGAATTATATAAAGTGTACATGAAATAATAGTTCTTTTCACTGTCAAGTGCATCTGCAATTAAATTATATTTTTACTTGATGTGACTGATGTAAAGGTTGTATTATATTAACAACAAATTCCACCTTAATAATCATTGATTTTCATTCTTTATCTTGTATACGAAACTATGTGGTTTTTGATAGCTAAACACAACAACCTGAGTAAGAGCTCAACTAATGTAAACTTCAAAATGATGCAATGCTAATATTAAAGCCCAACATCCATTCTCAATTGCTGAGTAACTTCCTTTGTGCTTATTTAATGTCATAGAGAAACAGCACACTGGACGATCAACACCACTTCTATCTTCCTGAATCAATACTGCTTCAACCACAACATCACTCGCATCAACAGATAGCTTGAAATTTGGAGCTTTAAGATCCGGTGAACCTATCAAAAGCCTTCTGACAAATATCAGTCCAAAGAAAGTTATTTCTTGCTGAACAAGATTGTCAGGATTTCATCATCATTAGAAACACTGGAACAAAATTTCTGATATTATCCAGCCACACCTAAAGATCGCATCAGTTGCTTATTAATGACAGACACAGATCATTCAGGGATAGCATTGACCTTAGCATATATAGGTTTAACTTGTCCATGTCCCACAATATGTCCGAGAAAAGTTGCACAAACACGACAGAACTCACTTATATATATATATATATATATATATATATATATATATATATATATATATATATATATATATATATATATATATATATATATATTAATTTTAAAACTTGCATCAGTGAGTTTCCGAATCGTTTCTAGATGCTCTTTTCAGGTGTTGTTGTAGATGATGACGTCCTCAATGTAATTATCACAATATTCTAGATCATATTCAACAAACGTTGAAAGGTACTTGGAAAGTTCTTCATCCCGAACGTCATTACTTTATACTGGATGTCCATCTGGAGTCAAAAATACCGAAATGTGCCCTTTTCGTTGGTAGAATTTGCAAAAGTTCTTTCAGAAAGTCGAATTTGGTGACGTACTTGGCTTATCCAGTTCTATCAATATAGTCATTGATTATAGTAATGAAAATGAATCTGTTGTTGTCACAATGTTCACCTTAATATAATCAGCACACGTACAGAAAGTTTTATCTAATTTCGGAACAAGCATACATGGTAATCTCCAGTCGCTTTTACTGAACTCTATGAAATAATTCTACAGCAAATATTGATTTTTCCCTTTACAGCTATTCCTTTTTGAAAGGGTTCATTTCGTATGCGTGTTGTTTCACAGTTTAGACTTCCCATTTTTAACTTCATGAACAATTGTTTTTACCCTTACATGAACATCTGAAAAAAGTGGTCATATTCAAATGATACGTTTGTAAGTTCAATCGTTTCCGAATATTGCAAATGTAAATATTTCTGTTTCAGATTTTTCATAATGTCTGAATTCGAAAGATTTGTTTCTCCGAAGTCAATAGTGTCTGATTAAATTTTTCCACTTACATCCTCAGTGAGTGGGACATGAACAACTAAATTAATTGCATGATTTGCCTGCCTATCTCTCTCAGTATAATGGTACTCCATTAATTTATTTAGATTAGAGTACTATAATTCAACTCATTCATTTTCTGCTTCATTTTATGAGGGCCGTAACATATAATTTGAAGAAAATTTTGAAAACTGAGCAAAAAGAAAATTAACTTTAGTACAAGACTCGAAACTTCTCTCCATTAAAAGTTCTGTGAAACACATAATTTTACTTTTCCCTCGACTGGCTACCAATTCCATCCAGAATAAAATACAAACATATGTTCACTATTCTTCATTTCATTTAATAGCTCCAGTTCAATATACCTCTCTAATCTCAACCATGTGTACTCCACATAAAAAAAACTTAAACTCCTCTTCCGACAATTGTTATAGGGTTTAACGCCATTTTGCAGCACAATATGCTATACATGGTGGCCAGTATAGATAGTTAGATAGTTAGTTAGATAGATATATAGATAGATGATAGATAGATAGAAAGAAAGAAAGATAGATAGATAGATAGATAGATAGATAGATAGATAGATAGATAGATAGATAGATAGAGAGATAGAGAGATAGAGAGATAGATAGATAGATAGATAGATAGATAGATAGATAGATAGATAGATAGATAGATAGATAGATAGATAGATAGATTCTGGTAAACAAGCGTATTCAATCGAATGTAGAGTAAGCCCTCTATGGTCTTTTTGCCAACCAGAATTGGGAAGCCCCCTCGTGATCATGCCCTATGACGTCACGGAAAAGTTCCCTATTATGAGACATGAAATGTGTAGTCATGCCCTGCTCACTAGTATGCAAATGTAACGATTACATCATATATTCCATTTCATTACTTTAGAAAATCAGACGTGATATGACATTGGAAAGTCAAAATGGTAAAGTACTACCTGCCTTGAGAGTTTTTGCATTGACCATCGAATATTTAAAGAATAATCTTCTAGAATACCTTGACAAGTATACAATGGGATACCAGGACGAAAATTTGATTCGTTGGGTTCTTACAGTTCCCGCCATCCTGGATGAATCTGCCAAAAAGTTCATGAGAGAGGCTGCAGTTGAGGTAAAATCAATTTATAAATGACATAATACTAATTTGGGGATGGCACGAGTAGCTAATATGTATGTATGTGTATGTATGTATGTGTGAATGCAGCAAACATGAAATATTGTTTAATCGACAGTTAAAATTGATTGGCTTATAAAAGTAAAATAGGTTCCAAACACTTTTCTAAATGCATAACAAGGTATTTTCTGTACAACATTTGAGTTAAGAAATAACAAAAAGCTTACCTGTTGTAGTTTGTGTGAAAATCTCGGATGATCATTAGACGGTGTCATTATTTTCTTTTATAAATAAAATTATATATGAATTTTCATGTACTGTATATTGTATCTTACCTTAGCAAATATAATATTAATAATTTGGTACTCCTTTGTACAGGCTGGAATTCCTAGTAATCAGCTTACTCTAGCTTTGGAGTCGGAAGTCGCTTCCTTGTATTGTACCAGGAGTCCTTTAGTATCAACATATAACGGTGAAGCGTGTCCTTTACTACCAGGAGCTAAGTTCATTCTCATAGACGCAGGCGGTAAGTATCCTTGCAATTTTGTCTTGCTTGATCAAGTAGAACGAAAATAGAATGAAGTTTCAAATCCTTAACATTAGGAACGTGAACAAAATTGTCAGATAGGATGAGTGAGGCATAGAGTTCCTTTTGGCTATTTCTGTTAAATCGTATGGATGTAAAGATTATGCTGGTTTTCAGACGTAGCAAACACACTTTTACCAAAACCAATTCATTTGTTTTAAGACAAAGGGCTCTAATTTCACCTACAAAACCCAGCTGATGCAGCGAAGCAATATATATGTATATGTATATGTATATGTATATGTATATGTATATGTATATGTAATCTATATATATATATATACATATATATATATATATATATATATATATATATATATATATATATATATATATATATATATATATATATATATATATATATATATATATAGTTTAATACAAACAATACTATCATACAGGTTAGAGAAATTAAATTCGTACTCTACCGAGTTTCGAACCCAGATCCGCGAGTAAATGGCACCCATCGCCTTGCCTGCACGCACCAACTCATATACCGTCACGACTAAGCACGCATCACCAAAAAAATGATGGCACTGAATCGGTGTTATATAAGCCCGTGCGTAGCAGACACACTCGCATGACGACCTAGTAATTAATTCTCATATATATGTACACAGTCGTTCCAGATTCCTATGAAAGAAATCAAGGTATATAGGATTTTTGTATTACAAATAATTATAAATATATACCAGACAGAACAAACTGTGCTATCCCTGGATTCTGTAGTAGAATCTTGATAATAGTGGGCAGAAATAATAGTTTAATACAAACAATAATATCATACAGGTTAGAGAAATTAAATTCGTACTCTACCGAGTTTCGAACCCAGATCCGCGAGTAAATGGCACCCATCGCCTTGCCTGCACGCACCAACTCATATACCGTCACGACTAAGCACGCATCACCAAAAAAATGATGGCACTGAATCGGTGTTATATAAGCCCGTGCGTAGCAGACACACTCGCATGACGACCTAGTAATTAATTCTCATATATATGTACACAGTCGTTCCAATTTCTCTAACCTGTATGATAGTATTGTTTGTATTAAACTATTATTTCTGCCCACTATTATCAAGATTCTACTACAGAATCCAGGGATAGCACAGTTTGTTCTGTCTGGTATATATTTATAATTATTTGTAATACAAAAATCCTATATACCTTGATTTCTTTCATAGGAATCTGGAACGACTGTGTACATATATATGAGAATTAATTACTAGGTCGTCATGCGAGTGTGTCTGCTACGCACGGGCTTATATAACACCGATTCAGTGCCATCATTTTTTTGGTGATGCGTGCTTAGTCGTGACGGTATATGAGTTGGTGCGTGCAGGCAAGGCGATGGGTGCCATTTACTCGCGGATCTGGGTTCGAAACTCGGTAGAGTACGAATTTAATTTCTCTAACCTGTATGATAGTATTGTTTGTATTAAACTATTATTTCTGCCCACTATTATCAAGATTCTACTACAGAATCCAGGGATAGCACAGTTTGTTCTGTCTGGTATATATTTATAATTATTTGTAATACAAAAATCCTATATACCTTGATTTCTTTCATAGGAATCTGGAACGACTGTGTACATATATATGAGAATTAATTACTAGGTCGTCATGCGAGTGTGTCTGCTACGCACGGGCTTATATAACACCGATTCAGTGCCATCATTTTTTTGGTGATGCGTGCTTAGTCGTGACGGTATATGAGTTGGTGCGTGCAGGCAAGGCGATGGGTGCCATTTACTCGCGGATCTGGGTTCGAAACTCGGTAGAGTACGAATTTAATTTCTCTAACCTGTATGATAGTATTGTTTGTATTAAACTATTATTTCTGCCCACTATTATCAAGATTCTACTACAGAATCCAGGGATAGCACAGTTTGTTCTGTCTGGTATATATTTATAATTATTTGTAATACAAAAATCCTATATACCTTGATTTCTTTCATAGGAATCTGGAACGACTGTGTACATATATATGAGAATTAATTACTAGGTCGTCATGCGAGTGTGTCTGCTACGCACGGGCTTATATAACACCGATTCAGTGCCATCATTTTTTTGGTGATGCGTGCTTAGTCGTGACGGTATATGAGTTGGTGCGTGCAGGCAAGGCGATGGGTGCCATTTACTCGCGGATCTGGGTTCGAAACTCGGTAGAGTACGAATTTAATTTCTCTAACCTGTATGATAGTATTGTTTGTATTAAACTATTATTTCTGCCCACTATTATCAAGATTCTACTACAGAATCCAGGGATAGCACAGTTTGTTCTGTCTGGTATATATTTATAATTATTTATATATATATATATATATATATATATATATATATATATATATATATATATATATATATATATATATATATAACCCGACAAAATTTTTGTTCGAGTCATTAACGAAAATTAAAGGCTAATGCAGATGCTAAAAAAGGTCAACAGAGCTAAACCACAGTCTCTAACTTTTCTATTTCCACACGGTTAGGTACTTAACCGTATATTAAAATCGTTTAAGTTAGCTTATTTTTGTTATACTATTTTGTCCCTGAGTTTGTAAGTCGATTTTGTTTACTCGTAAAGCGACTCAATTGTTGTCCTATCTATCTGATGCTGTGAATTAAACAACCATTATAAATATTATCAATAATGAGTATTGGAGAACCACACTCAGCTAAATTGGATCGAGAGCGATTAGAAGCAATTAAAAATATCTACCTGTTCGTGATTCTGTAAGGAACAATTACAATTGCATCAGAAGATTTAACTGAGTTTGAGGAGGAAACAAAACAATGATTTAAACCGATTGCAGAACCAACACAAAAAATTGTTACAGCAACCGAAGCAACACAACAAGCTCTTGCAAAATTGCATGCCGATATTGCTCGTGCACAAGAAGCTCAACCATTACTACTACCACTACCCGTCCAACCTCCTCAACCACAAAGAACTAGAACTAAGATAATAGATAAATTTACACCTGAGGGTATTGCTGCTATCAGGGACCCGAAACAATTACTTGGTATTGCCGTGTATGGATATCATGAAAGAAACAAGTATGTAAAACCAGAATATATTGAATCTCTATCTCTAAGCTCTTCGATTTAGATCAGGGATGTATATCGCATCGCTACTAATATTCCAGAAATCAGATCTAATAAAGAAATCAGAGATTTTAACATATGTGATAAAGATATAAATGAATATATAGAAAAGAATGAACAACAAGAACAAGAAACAGTGGAACTATTGCAATCTCAATCATCATCACCAGAACTTAAAATATCAGAGGGACCAGTACCACTACTACAAACACCACTACAAGAAATACAGCAACAAGAGATACAACGACAACGAGAACAACGACGAGAACAACGACAAGAACAACGACAAAAAGCACCGAAATCATTTGAGCAAACACTTCGTGATTATCCAGTATCACTAAAACCACCATCAAAACCAAGTAAAAAAGCACCACCGAAACCAATTGAAGAGGAAGATGAAGTATTTCAAGACCCTCCTGGTGCAAATGGAAGTGGTCTACAAAGTGATCTTATTACTTGTCCCAATAATGTCCTTGCTGATGTTGATCGATTAGAAATCCTCATTGGTGGAAAACGAGCTGGTAATAATTCATCAGAAATCAATTATAAAGCAGCAGATACGTGTAAACGATTATTTAGTGGCGGTATTATGGACATTGATGTGTATCGATCACTCATTAATGAAATTGCCGATGATTACTATAGTGACTAAGTCACAGTGATTAGATACAATTAGTAATATAGTCGGTTAATAATAAAATGATTGTGCATGGTGCTCAACGTGGACCTACCATGGTCAGGGTAATAAACTCTCGATTACCGGTATACAGAACAACCTACGGAGATGGGTTAGGTGACATTGTACAAGGTCTTTTTAGAAGAATAGCCCCAAAAGCAATACCGATTGCAAAGCAACTAGGAATGAAAGCTATTGATGTTGTTCGTGAAAATGGTGTAAGCGCTGTTGGCAATATTGCTAGCAAAGCATTCTCAACGATCAAAGATAGACTAACGCGATTAGTACGCAAATCACAACCCGTCCGACCTAAACCAGTGAAAATTGCCCAGCACTAGAGTGATGCCCGCAAGTGTAAGCAAAATAATAAATCAAGCCGCTAATCAGAAACTAGCTGAATTAGTTGATGTTCCAATGTCGGAAAAGAAAAAAAAATAACCGCTAGTCTGATAGCAGGAAGTGGTCTTAGTGTTAGACGAAGATGAGCATCCAACGATATCTGAAGAAGATCGGTTACTATATTTTATAAGTCAAGGCGGTAAATCAACGTTAACATTATTAACATTATTAACAATGATTACGCAAGTTATCCAAAGTATTATCAATGGTTTATTCACATAGCAAATAGCTTCTCAGCAAGATGTTTCTGCAACGCGACATATATTTATTGCGCTTCAAAATACTGCACGAGCAAATAATCTGACACAAAGTATCATGATATTTGATAAGCTCGGTGTTTCTGAGGTTTCATTAAGAATAAATGGACATCAAGAACCATCCGAGGATATTTTGTTAAATTTCGATCAAAATCATGTAGCACGTGCATATCATCGTCTTATGTCGTTTATGGTACGTGATCAAAACATTGATTCTGGTTTACAAATATCACAACTAGATTTTACAACGCTGTATCCGATTTATTACTTTTCACTAGAACATTTAGATCTAACTAGACAATCAGTAGTTGTTATACATTTACGGGCCCGTGTGAATCGAGGAGTTATTTCAAAGTACAGAGCAATCACAGTTATACTCAGCGATAAATCAATGTTACTCGAAAGTGCAGGTGGACGAATGAGAGTCATTGATGCTCCAGTAGAGAACATGTAATTAGATCGCTCATAATTTTAATAATGTCATATCATCACGTTAGTGTGAGTCTGACTCCTGGTCAAATTAAAAAGTTACAATCATCATTAAACATAATCGTGGGTTAAAATATCACTAAAGCGAGAACAACTCACAGTGGTCCGAATAAGCTATAGTTGACCGATCGTCAGTATAATCACTTCAATAAAGCCAGGCGATCAAAGACTGCGGTACGACTTAATCTTTCTGCAGCGGTTATTAAAGACATCGCTAAATCGGGTGGTATATTTCCACTTCTCGCAGCTATACCAGCATTAATAGCCGCTGCAGCCCCAGCTGTTGCAAAAGCTGCTGAGTTAGGCGCTGTTGGAATTGCTGCTGGAATGGCGATAGAGAAAGCAACTGGACAAGGAATCAAAAAAAGGGTAAAGGTCTAAGACTTCCGTGAACACCGCCCTCGTGGTACGGAAAATGTTTAAGACTAGGAACAGTTCGATGAAAATTCCACTCTCAAATTTTGATTTACTCGATGCAGCTAAGCGACTAAATACAAAAAAAATTCAGAGCAGTTTTATGCGCGATCAATTACCAAAACACCCTAAGAATACTGAAACTGGTATTAATAATCTTGATAAAACTCTGGCCCTGGCACGCATTGGGTAGCGTATGCAATTGATCCACGTGGAATTATCTATTTTGATTCATATGGATTAGCGCCACAAAAATATTATTTTTTATGTCAGTAATAATACTGCTACAATCTGGTATTCAACGCTACCAACACAAAAATTAACTGATCCACCAATATGTGGTCCTGAAGTACTTAATGTGCTTGATGCTGTATTCATTTCACCGCCAGGAAAGCCACCTCAAAAAGTCGTGCATGAATATACCACAGTGTCCCATTTCAACAGACATCAGGTAATATAATGTTTGATATTTACGGAAGATATGTTCGTGGTAAAGCTCAGTAGTAAGGTGATTTATCTAAATATGCAACCCTAGATCAACTCAGAAATGAGATTGATGATCTATTAAATATCACGAGTGTGGATCAAAATGAAGTGGTTGTTTTTCAGGACAAACAAGGGCGATTAAAGACAAGCAATATACAACTACCAGACGTACTTATACGAATTCCTACTGCAGTTGCTCATAATATCGTTACTTTTACTGATCAGGGTAAAATACAAAATTCAGGTAAGTCAGTTACCGATTATGTCAAGACGATTGGCGGTGCATTTAGTGGAGACGTTATTATGAACAAAAATAAAATTACAGATCTTGGATATCCAACCACAGATAGTGATGCTACAACAAAAAATATGTTGACGATCAGGAATCTAAGTACGTATTAACCAACGGTGGTATAATGCGTGCATTTCCTAATATGAACTATAATGGTATTAGTAATTTAGAAACACCAGAATCTGAGTTTGATGCTGCTACAAAAAATACGTCGATAATAAAGAGATTCCAATCAGTAATGAAATAGTCACGCTCAAAACTGATTTTACCGGTCACGTGAATAAGTTTTAGAGTTTTCCCAGAAACAAACATAATTAATAACGAATTTGTTTGGAAGTCCAACAAATGTTGATATAAAACTTATTGATATTAACACAAAACTCAACGATATTATCGATGGAAATACGGATATTGTTCAAAAAGCAAGCATGATTAAAATTCCTAACAAACAGATCATCAACATCGTGTACGTCGTCGGATCAGGCTCAGCTACATGGACACAACGAAATAAAACCATCAAACACGCGCGGAGGTCGCTGGTATATATATAGATTTTCTGTGTTTAGCGTTGTAGAATTTAACATACTTTCCACATCTTCATTAGCTAATAAATTATCTAGAACCGTATATGTGATATTGGATAAAAATTCTGAAGATACGTTCACGTTGGAATCATCGGATAGAAGTTTTTCCCCCGCTAATTACTGGCGGTGTCTGGAATTTGTAACTATAACACTCATTTTAATTACTTAATTAAATGACAAAGGCATTATGTATAATGAATCCGATGACATTGTCACTCATTGACGTTCAACGTCACATATATAATCAGGCGTGTAAGTGTCAGACTGAACTAAAAAATATCATTGACGAATACACATTAAAAGAAAAAATATATCGCAGACGCATGGTTGTTATCGATGTAGTAGTTTACTCGGCTTCTGCTGTTGTTGCTGGAACCGGATTATTATTATCAGCGTTAACTATGACTGCTCCTGCGATTTTAACGATTGTCGTTTCTACGACAACAACATGTGCAGATATTCTCATTATTATCTCTGAGAACATATCTACATGCACGAACGATAAATTACGCGATTACATGTGGAAATTACAGAGAGCAATATCCGCCTATACTAAATTATGCTCGCATCTTTCCTTGTACCTCAGTGATGGTAAACTATCTGATGAAGAGTTTGTTACGATAATGAAAACTTACGATAAAGCATTTGTAACAGAAAACAACGTATTCTCTAGTGACAATAGCGAAAAGATGGAGAATGAAATAATCATCGTCAAGGGAATTATTGCAACATATCGTCACTAACACAACTACTTCAAAAACTACTATATCAGTAAGTTCAACTGTCCTGAATTTAGTGTTAACTTTCCAAGTGCAAAATTCCAGCAAAAGAAATTGAATTGGCTCAACTGCGCGTTTATAATAGCTGGCCAAATATTAGGTCAAAACCATTCGGTAGATTACCAGCAAATAATTCACTGGTATTTGCTAATAAGATTAAACCGGATGGAACACTTGATTGGCAAGTTGTTGGAATTTCAACGGGCAGTTATCAAATAGAGGAGATTAATGACGAGTTCCAACGCAGAATAAAATCTATCACAGGAAAAGAATCAAAAATAGCTATCACTGTTTACGAACCAACACTATCAGCGGTGATTGAAGTAAATTCCCCTGATTACCTCGTAGATATTTATCAGAGTACGATCAAATCATTGATACGATGGCCTGAAGACACACTGGTTTATCAAGGACTACCAGAACCAAATAAAAATAAGTTTAAAACGAGTGAAGAAAAATTCATTAAAGATCCAGAATATCGAGGAAAATATCCATGGCGTTATATAAAATTTAAATTTGATCCAAACAATAATCACCATTACTTTACCGATTTTGATGATAAAAGGATCCCACAGATAACTAGATCAGCATTAATGTTATCGAAGATCCCAAGATGCAACATACTAAAAACATTGTTGAAGAAGACTTTTTAAAGAATTTTTAGATGCTTTTAAACCTCAGTATGATAAATCTTCTAATGATTTAAGAAATTTACTTGCTTCATTATCTCATCATTATGATTATAATGTAAACCAGCAAACAACCGAGTTAATAAAACACTTAAATGGTATTATACTTGATTTATACATCGCCAATCTAAGTATTATAAACGTTGCAACTGATCGTAGTAGACATACTTACACTAGTCAAAAAAGTAAGGAATTATTTCTTAATCATTATAAAAAAAGAAAATGATCTACAAACATATATTATTCAGTTCTAAATAACGCTAAAATGAAGAAATCATTAAGGGATCTTATTGAAGAATATTATGTGGGAGTAATTCAATCGTGGAGAAAATTAGCCCCACCAACGTCTATACTAAAACATAACAACAACCCATCTGGAGCCGGCAGACACATATGGCCAGGCATTGTAAACATAAGAACAACAATCGCTGTCAATCTCGTATGCGATGTTGTGGATGGAAGTTTTCAAATATATCTTTCAAGGTCTAGCCAGGACCAGCAAGGGTACATATTGTACACATTTTCACCAAGCGATCCGCCCGTATATCCTACTGTATCAGAACCTATCAACCCCTTATACTTGCGTGTTCATAATCCGTTATTATCAAGAATACACTTCAAGCTTCTAGTCCAAAATAATCACATCTTGGACACAAGAAATGAAGAGATAAATATAAATTTGTATGTGAGATCGTAATTCGTTTTATGTCACAATGTGAAACAAAAAAATATCTTTGGTACTTGTATATGGTACCTGATACATAATGGTTGGTCCGTATACAACACAGTTACAATATATATATATATATATATATATATATATATATATATATATATATATATATATATATATATATATATATATATATATATATATATTACTTAGGTAGAAAGATGCATTAGTTTTCCCAAGGGTTTAGTTTAGCAATTATAACAATTAATGGATCCTTATTATCACTTTCATTATCACTTTCATTTTCCACATTTTCACAATGTTCCCTCAACTGTCTTATACGAGAATTTATAATCCTTTTCTGTTCGTATTCATGAGATAATTCTAACTTGTTTTTGTTAATAGCGTTTGAGAGAGGTACAAACAATTTTACGTAATTATCAATGAATGTTGCCAGTGACTTTAACATTCCACTTTGAGTTTCCTTCATAAATTTGTAATCTTGCGAAAGCGTAAATCTGTCTTGGTTTTTCAGTTGTTGTAATGAGTCAAAATCACATAGAATCTTTTCAGCATTAAGATTGTCGATATTGATACCAAATTTGTTGTAATATTTTAATAACAGAAACACTGGCATTTCTATTTTCAGTATTCATTATATAATCAATATATATATTTAATATAAAAATTAGCAAAATATGTAGTGCGAACTGACACTCGATCTGCCGTTCCTAGTTGATCATATTAACTTAATGAGGTTCTTGTTCAGTGTACATGTATACCCCTACAAGTTCCTAGGACATCCGTAACCGAAAAAGGGTTGTTTATGCACGTGTAGGCCTTAGTGACCAATCATATATGCCTTGCAAGAGTTCATAGACATCCGTTATCGAAACCCTAGAAACTCAAAGGCTGATGGTCTTCGTAACCGAACCAAATTAGGTTTTGGTTTTGCGAATCCTAGACAACAGTAGTCTTAAAAGTAACAACAACCACAGTTTCTGGTATTTTATTTTTACAGTTTCCAGACAATATATATGATTCTGCATAACAGGAATAAAATTAAATTCGCCCGTATAAAAGCCGTTTGATTTAGTCACGAGGATGCTATGTGTTCTTAAAATAGCTTTACACATGTGCAATTGGCTACAAGGTTTATATAACACAGACTACTGCCGATTATAAAACATTTTTGCTGTCACTTGTCTAAGTCTATGTAGTAAAGGATTTCAAACAGATAGACACATACTCTATTGCTGGCTTCCACTGTTAAATTAATGAATTCTGAAAACAAAACGAACAGGGAGAAATCTCCCTGTTCGTAGAATCGGTTATATATATATATATATATATATATATATATATATATATATATATATATATATATATATATATATATATATATATATATATATATATATATATATATATATATATATATATATATATATATATATATATATATATATATATATATATATATATATATATATATATATATATATATATATATATATATATATATATATATATTTTTTACATATTTGTATTTATTGTAATTAACTACACTATAGTCTAAGCTCGCTGTGTAATTATGTCTGTTCAACGGCTATTCCTAGTACGAATACAAGTATCTCTGTTTAAGAATCAGCTATATATAAAGAATACATCATTGTGTGATGGATTCTACATTAAATTAATACTTTCTATGCTTGTATTCTCTCTCTCTCTCTGTCTGTTTCTGTATGACTAAGATAAAATCGATATAACGGATCTAATTATAACAGCAAGCTTAGGTAGCCAATCTGAATCGACTATGCACTCTGTGATTCCTGCACGCGGAGTTTATGTAAAAACAAAGAATGCAATACGCGGATTTTATATAAACAATGGGTAAAATATTATTTTATCAGTAGAGAATGAGTTGCCGAATTAGCACTGAAAAACCACTTTAAGGTTTGTGTAACGTTACTACGTTATCATTCATATGTGTGCGAACTAAAAAGGTAATTAAATCTGATTTAGTAGAGAATGCTTCATCATATCAAATGCAGTTTACGAAACTTTGTGGAGAACCATATTATAATATTTTCTGAATATGTGCCGATTGCAACTAAATAATATTATGTTCCTAACAATAAGCGCAATACTGAAAATTTTTATTCATGCTTAGGTCTCGCGTAATTATCTAAGTACCTGAATAAGATATTCTGTTCAAATTTTGAGGAATAAGTAGATCTAATAACACCATCATGTGAACGTTTCACTGAGGGGGACGCTATGTTAAAATATTTACTAGCGGAATAAATTGACTTGAACATAATTTTTTCTCCAGACTAAGCATATACGGATTTAACAGGCTTTACAGTATATCTTGCAAAACCTGTTTCCAGATCTTCAGTTTTCACTTTTCGTGATAATACGTAAATTTTGAAGTGTGTTGTCAAGTTTTCGCCGTTTATGTGGTCAGCCACATACCCGTCCTTGATCGGTCCCAAAAAACACTCGATGGCAAGTCTATGTGATAAATAATTTTTATTTCCTTTTGTCTTAAACGCAAGATAACGAGCATTGTTTATACTACCTACTGTTGTTTTTCAATCTGCAATTTCTAATGATGCCATTACGATTCGCTTCATAATTGGTTAGGATTGGATGAGGAACAAACTCATTTTGCTCCATTTATATACTATATACTATTTGTTTAAATCATTGTTTTGAAAATCTATCTAGATAATCTTCGCGTTTATAATAGATTCAGAGATATATTTTTATCGTAATATCTTTTTAACTCCCTTGTATCTTTTACCTCCACATTGCGCACAAAGGTCCGTCTTTCCACGCACACCAACACTACACCGTATACACGGTGTAGGACCTAGAATCCCATTTATAACGCATTGCATGTGATAACTGCAGAGGTCGTTTACGCAATTTTTGTTACACGGAGACGTGTGACCAAACTACAGCCAGCGGCAATTGCGATTTTGTTAAATCATATATAAATGATTAATACTTCAATTTAGATACATATTTGCCTTAATTATTATATGCAGGAATTATCCGCAATTGAGCCTGCCGCCGCTAGATTTGACCTTGACAGGCTACACAAATTTAGTTTCTCGATGAAAGATCTAGCTTTAACAAATGCGGATATAACTAAACGCATTAGTGAAGCCAAGAATGAGTTCCACGACGATGGTTCAGTTCATGTGTGGTCCACATGCAGGATTGGAAATGATATCTTTGTTATGAATGACAAACGAGTAAGAGAAATCATTGACTACCTCGATGTTCGGAAATATATTATTTTAGTAAAATTTATTGTAAATACATAGGGTGATATTTGGATCATCAGAGACAAACGCGAATCCGTCCAAACATCAGGGAATAATATTATCCTTGGTAAAAATTCCAAACCAGGAATACTGAATACTGACAGGAAGACAAGCCGTATTATGAGCGATCTTATCCAGTAACTGCTGTTGTGTACGCGCTCTATCCGTTAAATGATAAACCTGACATAAAGGATCTCAAGAAAATGAAACTGTCATCCTTGACTTCGTCAAGAATAAATTGTGTAGCAGAGCGATTTATAGAACACTTCACAAACGCGATACGGGGAAACTGATTAACAGATTTAAGGCGTAAAAAATAAATATGTGGGCTGAAAACGTTAAAGACACTGGAGAGTCTATCAGCGACGTTGCCGAGCAAGAAAGGTTATTAAGATTTCCAGTAACAGTGAAGACATTAACCGGATAGATTTTGTACAAACCAAATTATATAAAAAATATATAACAATCACTGACCATAACGCACATTCATGGACTACTGCTGTAACTGTATTTCCACGAGAAAGAATGTTTAAATTTTACCACGATGATATATTCGATGCCATCGGTGACATTATCAAACGTGACCCTGTTTCTGTGTGGTTGTTTCAGAGTTCTGAATGTGATCATTATGATCAGTTTGTACGTTCTAACGGGTTTATTTATCATAGAGAATCTCTTTATAAATAAATGGAAAACCTTGCGCTGAAATATACTTCTGACGATGTCAAAGTTAGACAATTACTATGTAATTGTTTTACCGTACCATCGGTTGATGATCATTTCGCTCAGGAGAAAAACTCGTGGAAACCGATACGATTAGAATTTCTTGAAGATGTCGTGAGAAGTGGTATCGAATACAGCCACGGTGGATTGTGAATACTAAATCTATTTACAACGACGTTATCTCAGTCGATATGGTAGCATGTTATCCTGGGAGTTTTCCTTGATATGGAGAGTTCTAAATACTTTAATAGATTTGGACATCCTACACATGACATGACCAGATTTGCGATAAATGGACCCTTACCAGGTTTTGACTTTAACATGATTTGTTTATGTAGAGTCGTTTGAGTTTAGAGAAGGTCTTCATACGAGTGTTTATGCATGGTTTGGAGAACATTTTGCTGAAAAATGTTGGGCTCCAATAGTTCTGCTAAGATATATGTTCGATGCTAAAATTTTAATATCGTTGAAAGTATCTGAAGCTATTATATTATATCGCGTGCAAAAGCAAGTTTGGTTGCCAGAACCTGCTAAACACGATACGAAACTTGCAAAAGATCTCGGCAGAAAAAAAATCGGTAAGTTTACACAAGGAGGATCACATGATCATAAACTTATACAAGATTTATCATGGACGATGCTGAACTCGATTGTATAATCGCTGATACGATGGAAAAAACACATTTATAAGTCGATGTAATGCTTATTTATCAGACAAAACAAAACTTGTCACCATTGTGAGCTATGCTGATGGCGAGTCACCGCAGTTTACTCATCTAAGTTCTTCGATGTTAGCTTATGTTTCGATAAATCTATTATCGATGATAAACAGATTTCCTCGTTACGCTGTTAGAGTTGCGACAGATTTATTTTATGTACACAAAAATATAAAGATTCATTTATTCTCGGTAATGGTGAATAGGGAACGTGGAGGATAAAACCAAAAAATATACTTAGTTATTGTGAATCTGCCGATGTTGAAATTACCAAAACATATTACAGAAATAATCAAGTATCAAAAGCATCTGCGCCATCCGTGTTTGATGCTATATCAAGCATAAGACCGTTTATCATAATGGGTGAGGAAGTTAAGGTAAAACAACACGCGCGATTAACTTATTCATGAGTTTAGATATGATTGTCTTAACACCAACGCACAAACTCACCAGGGAAATAAAGCAACGAAATTTAAAGTCGTATACATATCATAGTTTCTTTAGATGGTGCGGAGATAGATGGACCCCATCACGAATGGGTGAAAAATATATACCTAAAATTATCATATGGGACGAAAGTACTCTGGAAGTATTACAAATATTTCTTGATTGGCTGTTACCAAAAAATACTGCTGTGTTTATGAGTGGCAATCATGGTCAACCACCACCCTTTGTTGGACAGTCTCCATATGAGTGGCTAAAGAACAATGTAGATTATTATGAAGAAATGTCTGATGATCATAGATCTGTTGGTGTGTCGTTGAAAGAATTCAAAGGATTAATACGACTACAACCAGATAAAATACAGTGTGAAGTAATGCGTGAGATAATTCCAGAAACATCTATGATTTTTGGACCCTATTGAAAACTGCTGATTTGATAGTTGCCAGTAGACAAATAGTTCGTGACGAACTACAAAAGAAATTATATGTGTTAGACAAGGGAAAATTCCCAAAGTTATCTGTACCGTTGTGTTATCACCCTGCAGATACTAGACAACAAACTGTTGATGTTAAGATTCCTATTGTAGACGATGAAAGTGTCCGAATACAAAATCTTGTGTTAAATGAGATTGTCCTTGTCGCTGTTGATGTTGTCCAGAGCGCGTTAAACATCGATAAATCGCCATGGACGTTATGGTACGCTATAACGATTCATTCGTCGCAGGGATTAACTATCACTGATACTAAAGTTTGGATTGTTGATGATCGTATTGACTGGTCAAATTTAATTTATCTCGCAGTATCTCGAGTTATAAGAATATCACAACTAATACGGGTTATCATGGATTGCGTAATAACCGAAGAAATCACTAATAATGTCGATATCAATAAAACATTAGTCAGCTATAAGCAGTGTGACAAAAAAATAATCGCGAGTTTGATATAGATGTGGATATTATTATGATGTTAAAACAACGACAAAATAATCATTGCGCAAATTGCAACGTAATAATGTTGTGGAAGTATTCGAGCAATAACCAAAGACAATTTACCGTTGATATAATTAATAATAGTCTTGGTCACTCGCGCGAAAATGTGTTGCTATCCTGTTTGGAGTGTAATTGCCGTCTAGGATCTGAATGTTTATAAAAGTGTACTCGGTGGTAATTGCATATCCTAAGGAATTATTTGTAATTGTTCACGTACAAATCCACGCTGAGGAGCAGTTGAATCTAATATGTAGATTGGAGGTCTAGCTGTGGACCTTACCACGCTGGGTATCTTGTGTGTCGTCACACTCCAAATAGGATCAGTTGCCCTTTTTCTGCCTCCTTCCAGTTCGTCAGGTTCGTATAAATATCTAACCGTAACATTTCCTAGTACTGATTGAGAAATAGATTTACGTTTTTTTGGTATATATTTTTTGTGATCGCATCAGACGTTTCATAGAAGTTGCACAAGTAACTTCCTTATTCAGATCAGCTATCACACACGGTATCCTCGCAACCCGTTCACGAGATCTTGTATCTGTGGATATTTTCTTTGCATATTGAGACCCGAATAACCGCTCTGCAAGTGTTCGATTAAATCGTTCAACGATTGCCTGATCACGATGAATCTCAGTATGTCCTCGTCTGATTTTAACGTTGTGCTTGTTCATCAACGATGATACTGCACCAATAAATTCTTTGCCAGGATCAACCTGTAGTAGTTTCTGCTATTGGAATGGTCCTCGCTGATAAATTCGTTCGAACGCAGACGCAACTTCAGATGCTGTCTTTGTTGATAGTGGCCCCGCTACTTTATATCTGCTAGCAACGTCAACGACAGTTAGCGCGTATCTGTAGGTGTGCTGACGTCTACCTGTTTTAATGGTATCGTGTGGCAAAAACAAGATATCCGCTTGATGAACTTCATTAGGAACGTTGACATCGAAATGTGTGTATTGAATTTTTGAATTTAGAAAGATTTGCCATATTGCCTGTCGTGCTAACTACGCTGCGAAAAGTTTGCTAATCGCTGCCTTACATCGCCTATATTCTCTAGGAGAATAATAAACAGATTCCATTATAATAATCAGTTTATTAATTACCAGCTCCTATCATTATTTTACCATTCATAGCAGATTTTTAGTAGGAAACTAGCGAGAGATTTTCTGAGAGATTTATTAGGTATAGAATTTAACGCGTGAATCAGCTTTATGTCTGCGAGATGCCGTTGTTGCAAATCAGGATTTTTATAAGCAACGTCATAAATGTGACATGCTTGATAGATCTTATTTACTGGATACTCTCCTGGTCTTGGTCGATCTTGGTTATAGAGTCTGATATCGAGAAGAGTTCCAGGACTACAATAATTATATCCGGGAAGGTGTTTCTCACCAGCATAATTATCCCATGGTAATCCAGGTCATTTTACTAAAGAAGCAGCAATATCCCCACCTATCTATGGTGTCCCTGAGATAAATTTATATTTTTGTGTACCACATTTCACACATTTACCTGTAATGCATGTCGTTTATTTTTCGTTGTTATTGTTGTCAATTAAGTGGAGGCTGTAGATGATCTACATAGAATGCAATATAGACTCATGTTATTAATAATATGGATACAATAATTGACTTTTCGGCTACACGAAAACAGGAACCAGTGAAGCACCATCCAGCATTACCAAATTCGATAAGAATGATTATAATAAGTCCATCTGGATCAGGTAAAACACAATTATTGTTACATTTATTATTGAGATGGCTGAGATGGACCAAACGATATTTAATAGCACCGTCTGTAGATGATCAGTATTGTTACGAAGTACCTAAGGATTTTAACGAGAAAGCAAAATCAGTTA